>QVNV01005425.1:0-22321 GCA_014825455.1 Pseudomyrmex pallidus | reverse complement strand
AATCTGCGCAACAGTTTTTTGTGCAAACGGGATCTAGGCAAACGGAATCTGTGCAACCGTCAATCTGCGCAAAAGAAATCTTGGCTATCGGGATCCTCCCGATATAAATATTTATGCGATATTTGAAAGAATTTTCGGGATTAACAGTCTAGGTTTGTAGTGTGCGGCGGTGAGAGTGTCACAGGTGTCATCGAGGAAAGCGACCGTTCGATGGATTGTATTGCTGGTGTGTGTTGTTTGATCAACATGTGTCGCAACGATTGCGCCTCTTCGCGAAGGGTCACTATCTGCGCCTTCAGGATTGCGTTCTCGTGCTCCAGCATCGTCGCTCTCAGAGCAATCTACGCACACATAGTGTACAAAAAATATACGTATATAAAATAACTTTCCTCATATAAAATACGGCACTAAGAAAGATAATATTATATAAAACAGTTATAAAAATTAGGAAATTAAGTTACTTTTTTTGATATCTTAATATTTATCTCTGTTATTATTTAGCGATCTACAACATATACACGTTTTACTTAGATTACTATATACGTAGTATCTCTTTTTTTATTTTTGATTTATGTGTTCTTACATGATCCTCTCTGATCTTGCGAGCATCCCGTGACTTCTTCGCTGCCTGGTTGTTTCGCTTGCGTCTCTCGTAGTACTTTTCGTCCTTCTGATCGTCTGGGATTGGTTTCTTTTCGCTTCTAGGTCTCTTGTGGAGGCTGGTTATGCCACTTGAGCTGATAAAGTGGCGGCTCATGACACCTGTTTTGTTATCACTATTATCGTTGCAACGTATCACGGATTCATAAAGTAAATTAAAAAAATATGTTTGTATAAGGTGAGGATCGAACTCACGACCTTAAGATTATGAGACTTACGCGCTGCCTACTGCGCTACCGAGGCACTTGACGATAATTCGCTAATAAAGTTACAACTAATATAAATTTTTATACAATTCTCTTTAATACATGAGAGATTATTTTTTTAAATCAAAGATTATAAATTTTAAATCAAAATAGGAATTGCTTTACCTGAGGAGGAAGTCGAAAACGGTTGAGGCACGTTTAGAGACTGCACCAAGGGCGGCATCGTAGCTAAAAAGGGCGGTTGAAGCAGAGTTCCCGGGACCGAAAATGTCGTTGACAAAGAAGAGGATGTTAACGGTGACGCTGGTGAATCTGTTGCAGCGGAATTCGATAAAATATCCGGCTCGACAAAGTTATAATCTCGTGATGGGTACGCTTCGTACCTGTACAGATCTGATAGTAAACATAAAAATTTAATTACATTTGATAATTATATTATTAGTTTAATATTGCTAAATGTGAATAATCGACGAAGTATCTAAAGGGATAATCTTATTGCTAATTAAACTACCGCTCATTGACAGCCCCTGTGGCCTAATGGATAAGGCATCGGTCTTTAATTTTTTTTTTTTTTTTTTTTTATTAATAAATAATAAAATATACATAAATATTTTTGTAACTTATACACAAAGAAATTAAAATTTGCTGAAAAAAGAAATATTTTACGTTAAATAAAAATAAAGACGACAACAAAATAAAAATATAGAACAAGAATAAAACTAGCAAAAGTCAACGCAATTTCAAATTAATATTAAGAAATTTTGTTATTATTGTTTATAAGAGACTAGAGTTGTAACAAATATACATATGTTATCTTTTCTCTCTCTCTTTCTCTCTCTTTCTCTTTCGATCTATCTAGGCGATATCACCGAATTGTGTTATCTTCTTGTTTTCTCCCATGATTAATTAACATCATACAAATTTCCAGAAAGTCGTTTGATCGATGGAAAATTTATTTGACACTTAGAAATTTTGCCAGCTAAAACTTTTACTCTGTACAGTTATATACATAATGACATGATTGTATGTTGCATGCTATACCGACAATAAAACATCGTAGTCCGTATGTCGTGATAATGTAACGACTCGTCATGTTTCGTGCGAAACTGCGCAAACAGCGTCTGTGCAAATTGCTGAGACTGTTACAGGCCAAGTCATAAAATTTACTTAGACATTAACTGCTTAAACGGCAGTTAGAATTTTAGAAAACGAGACCGAACGTAATAGCGATGGTAGGAATAAGACAGTCGCTTGTAATGAGAAACATGCTTGCACAAAAATTACAAAAAACAATTAAAAGTAAACAATATATTGTTATATAAATAACGAATTATACATATATATATATATTCAATTTGTTTTAAGTTTTACATTTATTAAGTTCTTTAACACAGTATGCTTGTCAAGTGTTAATTATTGATTATTAAGTTAATTGTGCAACGTTTATTGATAAAATTTGTACGAATGATTACAGTAATGTTTACAAATGTTTTCACATTGCCGTGACCAGGATTCGAACCTGGGTTACTACGGCCACAACGTAGGGTCCTAACCACTAGACGATCACGGCTACTGGAGGAATTGAGAGAAGGCTGCAAAATATTAGATATCAGACTAGACATCGGTCAACTTGCTCAATTATGCGTAACGAGAGTAAATAGAAAGTAAATCAATAAATGTGACTTGTTCTCTAAATATTGTTTAAACATCACTTAATCTAGTATCAAACATTAACATAACACAAACATTAACATAAAGATAAGTATAAATATACAAAAATTTAAAAACATGCAAAATTAGAATAATAGAAATGAAAGAAAATACACGTTACATTGTAAAAAGATTGACATTAATATTTCTTATTTAATTTTAATAATTTTTAATTTTGAGACTAATCTACAGTGAAATTGAATTACTGATGACATTGCGTTTTTCTCAGCTGAGAAAATTTAACATATACATACGCTTTACCTACCTGAATTTGGAGCAAAGAGACTGTAACTTCGTAAGAAATGCAGCGCAGAGAATGCGCTAGATACTGTGTTTCCGGTGCACATCGATCTTGCATGCGAGTGCGAAGTCATTTCTTGAGAGATATTCTTCTTCAATATTTAGAATCAAAACAGTTTCCACGCATTTCTCCGATCAAACAAAAATCTCTTAATTACTTGACAAAGTTTAAATATCAGACCGTATTTTTGTGCATTTATCTAAATGCACATGAAATAATCTTTTAAAATCAGTTGAGGTTCAAATGTCGTTTTGGATATGTATTGTGCCACCATTGCCAACAATGCATGTCTTTCAATAAATTGTCGTTATAGTCTTTACTGATACAACACTTATCATCAAACAAAGCTTTTAGGGATAATAATTAATTGTAACACAACGAGACTTTATATTCTTTTAAATTTAAACTCTTGAAATCTTCTTCGTTAACGGAGATCACTTAGTCAGAAAAATATATTACGAATTCGCTTCCTCGAGAAAATACTTCCAACTCTCGGAAGAAACAAAGAGAAAAACACGGCGTGAAGGACTGTCGGACTTACAACTTGGCCCAACTACTAGCCGAACTTAGAAAGCGATGACGCGTTGCGTCACGTCATGTGTTGCAGTGTCTACGAGCGTGTGTTACGCGCGAGAGCCGCCAATTCGTCAGGGTGCGGAATGCTCCGCCTTGAAGTTCATGCGCACTGACCGCGCGGTCAGACGATTTGCTGCCGCCTCATTAGCGGCAACCAGCCAGACACGGCTGCTGGATTTCGGAGAGGGAAGCGCAGGCGGCGCGGACGGCCGACCAATCGCGATATGTCATCCCTTGCGATCACTCGTCGTCGCCATATCATCGAAGTGGATCTGCAATCCACGGCATAATAGATCGCACGAGAATGTCACACCAGCAACATGCAAAAGGCTACGTCAAAATAAATAACCGACGACAAGAGTTCTATAATGTTCTGTGTGTGTAGATGGCAATAAATATTAATGTATTATCATTTATTTTGCCATCATAAATTATTGGAATAAATGTTGAACGTGTTGACGTTCTCAAGAACCGAGTAATTTATCTGTAATTTGTAAAACAGAGATTAGAAATAATTTATCGTTTGTGTAGAGTAAACGTTTTAAATAATATTATTCACATTATATGTAAAAAAAGAATTTAATTTATATTGTAATAATTAATTTATTATTCATGTGTATTTGCAATATGTATTTCCAGACTGTTTTTCTTACTTTAAAAGGATTCGCTTTGGACACAAACAACTCGTGTCTTTAAACTGAGGCTAACACATAAGTCACGAAACGTGGTAATAAAAGTTCTCCGCTACAGCGCGATGTAAAATATTCATCGGCGCGAAAGAATAACGAGCAGTCCCGCAATTTCAAGTAACCGAACTGATTCAGATCTTCCAATCATTACGCCCGCATTATCAACGATTCTCGTGGTTCATCGCTCGACAGTACAAGTCGCGGCCCCGCGATGACTGATCGCCGGCGTTTATCGCACACACGCATCTACGGCCTCGATCTGTAATTCTTATATGACATATATAATTTTTAAAGTTACTTGTCACTTATTTCTCATCACGTACAGTATCGCGCTTAATATAAAAACACGAGAAAGAAAAAGAGAAAGAACATACTCATCGCAAAACATGCTACAGACACTAGTGTAAAAAAATGATAGAAATACAGATGATAACATCAAGTTTCAAGAATTATAAATACAAAATTTTTGAGAAAAGAACTCCGCAGCGAGCTGGTGTTGCGAGAGAATTCGAGTCGTTCGAATGACTCAGACACCCAAAGAAAATTCATGACGTTGCGGGGAAAAAGAAAATCCGTGAAGTCGAACAATTGCTTGGCAAAAGTTTGATCGAATCTGGTTAGGAAAATTCAGAAACTTTCGCACACACAGGCGAGGCAAGCGATTTAAACGGGCGATTCTTCAAGCTGCGGCGCTCTATTTTCAGAAATTACGATCGTCTTCCTTCGTCCTTCTGGGAGACTTGGGGCAGCGGTGCAGGTGCGAGTCTTGCACATGCGAGAAGGAGTAGAACGCGGCGTTGTTGTATGCAACAGCACACGCGTCTCGCGTATAAAGCACACCGTTACACACAACTTTCACGTTACACGTGTATGTAGGTGCCTTTCTAATGTGTCTCTGGGACAGTCAGCACCTGACACTTTCACGTTACCTACGTATACGAATGTTCAATGCGCCGCCAGTAATTATTATGAAGTAAATTAGCAACCGGCGTGTGCTGTATTAGATACGTCCTTCTCTTCTTTCCACTTGTTCCTGTATCCCCACGAAAACTCCCTCGATCTCATTAATGTTGCAATCGGCCTCAGTCCTGTAATTATTCTCTAGCTAGCGATTAACGGTCAAGAGATCGATTACCTTCGCGTTGCGATCGCGTTGAGCGAACGCATGTTTCTCCGACGCGTGTATTTCGCGTCCTTTGACCTTTGCGCGTGTACGATCGCGTTTTATGTATTCGAAAAGTTCGCATAATCAATTTCTAGGGATCAAGAAATCACACAAGAGTTTTTCCACCATGTGCTTATACGCGCACCTCCGAATGCGAATAGTATAACGAGATGATGCGATAATTGAGAATCGCGAACATGGAATGTTATTCACACACCTGAGCGCGATATCGTGGAACTCGTCGAAGGCCAACATAAATTTAGCTCCCGACGGGGCACGCACGGTCGGGTTAAATAACGTCATTTAGTATTGTAATATCTAATTTACTGCGCAAGAGGGAAGGAAGAACGGGACCCACGTGGTCGTGATCCCACGACGCCGGAATTACAGGCGCCTTCGAAACAATCGGGTGTCCCTCTTTGTGAATTTGGTTTGCGCGAAAGATCAAACGCGTCCTAATGTTGCCGTAAAATTTCTTGTATTCTTCAATTTGTAAAGAAATAAAAAACTTTTTTATAAGATAGAAAAAATGTGCTAAAGGTCTAACAATGCTCCAGCTCTTAGAGAAATAATTAGAGATCGCAATTAAAACAAGAATTTAGACAAAATACTTCTAGTCTATATTTCAGAAACTAATTTCGAGTCTAAAAAGTCCGCGTTCTTCTTTCGTAAAAAAAATTGCAAGCTTCACGAAGATCGATCGCGCCATACGTGGGTATTACGGAGCGCGTTTCTTGTCGTCCGGTTGCTCGGATGTGCTGCTCGTTATCATTAAACGCTGGCTGGATTTGTGCCGATAACACGGGCCGAGCACTTCCGCGCAGTCTTTGCCCGCGATCGGACCTGGTCGTGCGAACGCGAACACCTGTCGGCGACCACCAGGTAACGTGACATCACGTCACATGATGAGCCGACAAGCTGGCAAACGCACCCCCGGATCCACCTCTCTGACGACGACCCCGTAACGCGTCCCGCCGGTAATCGATCTAATCGACGTTCCGAACGCTTACACGGGCGTATACACAAAGAATTTACGTGTGACGAGTTTTCCTTTTCGGGAAACATCCTACTTTGTTGCACCCACGTGTTGGAATTTTCCTTTTATCTTAAAAAATGTTCCGGCGTTACTTATCATCAAATAAAAAAGTTATGAGAGAGATTTTGATTTGACATAAGGAGAAATAGCAAAAGATGTACTTATGTAGTCCGACCAAGTCAGCGAACAACGCTGTAATAATTCGAAGCAAATGTTTGACGGCGTCACTGACACTCTCCCTCTGAATGCTGAAGAGTTATAACGAGCGTTACTTCGCACGCGTTTTTCTTCGCACGAGAAGCAGGTCGTTTCTCACACATCAAGTTTGTCGTCGTTGTGTGCATCTTGCAACAGGACAGCGCGGTATTTAAGGGGATCGCGTGTTGCTGCCTTTTGGTTTCTTCCTCCCCTGTGCGGGAAGCACGGATTCTCCTTTCACCCTCGGCACGAAGTCCGTGTATCGTGACGCCCGTTGTTTCACAACTTGGGCAAAGTTATCTCATCAAGTCGTCACGAGGATGGCCTCCCTTCCTCTATCCCCTATCCCTTCCCCGCACTACCTTCCAAGTTCCTATTAAACTTTTCTTACTTTTGCGGCTCGCGGTATTTATCTCGCGCCGCTCTGTGCACCGTTTTAGAACCGCAGAATCGTTACCTCGGGACTTGACTAATTAGAGTGGCGCTTTTCACGGCGGAGAAACGCGCTTGTGTATCTCTAAAGCTTGCGCCATATTGATTCACTTTGACCTGACGTGTCGAAGTGTGATCCTTGAAATATTTTTTATTTCAAGAAAGTTGGCAAGCGTGGTAATTAAAATAATACACAAATTTGTTTATTTTCCTTACTCAAATAATACAAAGTTATTTTGTTTATCCGCTTATTTTTTTAACACACAGCTCCGACATGATGATTCGCACACGTGGACTTTAATGCCCGAGTGTGATAAGTGTGTTTGCTGTCGAAAAAAGTAAACACACGCTTGTGTGCAAAGTGCAGAATGGAAATTGATACACTAGAATCCTGTCATTTAGATTTGAAGTAAACTAAACCTTAGAAATACAAACTTAGGGTCTACTTGACTCAGAGAATCTAACTTTTTGGGTGTATTTCGAAAAAGTTACAATGTGACATGTGACATCAATATAAGGTAGATATAAATTAGTAAATCATGATGAACAATTAAATTACGGATGTATTAACGGACGAAAAAAACGGCCGCTCGACCGGACGAACAACCAGAAGGGAAAGGGACAGAGAGAGCTAATCATTTAGACTATTTGCCCCCGTTGGAGCACGCCAGGCCGTCCACAGCCCTTGGGTTCCCAGAGCCGTCGGCAAATTGCGGCTTACCGCGCGCGGCACGGTTCTTATCCTCGCGCGCACTCGTCCAGGTAATTCTTCGACGGGGCCCAGCTCGTTCTTATCGAAAACGGCGCGAAACAACAAAGCGAAATCGCCCACACCAGCCTTCGGCAAGCGAGGAAAAAGTGGAGCGTGGTGCCTGCCTGCGGGGCGCGCGGTCTTAACCCTCTTCTTCGACTCTCCCTCTTTTTCGCCCTCCACCTTTATCCGCGTAATCTTATTTTACCGTGTTAGTTTTACGAGGCGCTATCATGAATCTTATTACCGAGAAAGTTATGTGTAACTTTGCGCCACGGGTAAATCCCGAATAAGCCACGGAAAAAAAGAAAGATTTTTACGAGACAGAATGGATATTGCGCGCGTATTAATTATAAAAATAAAACGTTGTTGCAGAAGAAGTTTTTTTTATTTCTGATCTTTTTCCTGAAATTTCTTCTCGCGGTTTGTCCCATCTAGACGAACATCGATGCAAAATCGCGCGATGCAAAGAGAACGTGCGAGGAAATATTTCTACAAGCTAACTAAAAATATATCGTGGAAGATATTTTGCAATTAACATGTCGGCGTTTTATTAGGGAAAGAAGTGAATATAGAAAAGCCTCTGTAATTTTATTATTATCGGATCTATTGTCAGAGAAAAAGAGCGTTTATTGTGCGTACATTCGTGTAAAGCAAAGATAATTTCAATTGCAATTTGTATACACAATCCGAGAAGCGTTCTCCAACGGCCTCCGAGAAATCGTCGCGATGTTACGAGCGTCGCTTCCGTGCTCAGTGCCAGTCACGTTCACTGACTGGCCGCGCTATTAATATTTCACATATTTCACCCGCTGCCCATCTGCCTCCTTCCCCGGTTTTTCTCTATGCAGCACCCATTTACGCCCCTTTGTCGTGGGCGTTATTTCGATTGCAAATCGATACCGAGACCGCGAGTCACGAAAGACGATTCGCGGCTCGAGCTTTATTGAAATCCTTCGAAATTAACGGAGTCCTTCTGAACAGAATTGTTATTTGTATCGGTATTTTAGACACACACACACATTTGTGTCACTTCGTTCGAAACTTCTCTTCCGAATACTGCTGAATTCAAAAGAACAGCCCGTTTATGACAACTTTCAGATGTTGAGACGCGCGTTTTGCAATACGCGTGCAAAGATGACAGTTTTTATTAACCTTTCAGATCTAGACAGCGAATTAAATCGACGATGAATTATAGAAACTCGGAAGCGAAGGTTGACGCTATAGTCAATGAAGTTCTCGACGAGAATCGAGAAGACGTGGCGCAATCTCAAGATTGCCCGAATAATTGCGAAGGATCTCAAAGTACGCTCAAGGAAGTAAGTTACGAACAGAAGAAGTAATGTCGTATTCAAACGATAGCTATTTTAATTAAAAATTTTCTCATTAACTCTCTATTGCATTCCGTTCCCGATTGGAAACTTAATTAAAACTACTAAAAATACTAAAGAAAAAAAAAATTTATGCAATAGAGAGTTAACCCTTTATTGCATTCCGTTTCCGATTGAGAACTTAATTAAAAATACTAAAAATAGTAAAACAAAAAACAAAAAAAATTCATGCAATAGAGAGTTAAGAAAATTCCAATTACTTTCAAACTTGTAATTCTCGAAGAGACAATTTCAAAAAACACGGAGAAAAAGTTTTCCACGAAACTTTTAGATCTTCCAAGCTTTTCCAAGAGCAAACCAAAGATTAAGAAAAAATTAATTTTTTCATCTACAGATACCGTGGCAGTGCAAGTGCGCCATAGAGACCTCGTCGAGGTTCTCGCTGCGCGTGATGGAGGCGATGCGCGCGTTGCAGCGCGACGTGGATCAGCCGCCCACGTCCAGCGCCGAGGACATCGCCGACTACATCCGGGCCAATTATCGCAGCGACGGTGATCTTTACGCACAGGTGCGGACCGCGCTGAGACAGGTCTGTTCTCAAGGGTTAGTTTTTTCTCTCGGCGAAATCTAGAACTCGGTCCAAGATTGCAGGAGAGGATGCTTGCGCGTCTCTCGCGTGTAAAGACGCGATCGCGCGTTTTCAAGGCAATCACACGTTACTGTATTGTATCGCGCAGTCTATCTCGTTACCAGGCTGTGCATCTATCGATTTCGCTTTAATCACGTACGTTGCTTGCGCTTGTGCGATACACGACGCAAAATTTGTAATCAGTAGAATCCGACGTCTTAGAAAAGGACGCTCGGAAAGTTTTATCAACGCATCGCATTTCAATTAAAAAACGCGAATTATTTTTACGTAACAGATTCGCCTTGGAGTTATTGAGAAACGAGTACCACCTGGTCGGCCCTGTCGTCAGTACAAAGCGAAAATATGGATGCTCCCTGGATTGCGAAGGTCGCGCGGATCTACCGACGATAGACGATATTTCGAGAAGAAGAGACAACAACAATCACGAAAACGGACCGCCACGTCGAACTCCAGAAACGACATTTGAGGAATCGATCGACGAAAGAGACATCGCAGATCGTGGCGACGTGGAGGAATTCGTTCCTCGACGCGACCAACGACGTGACGAAGCGGAGCCGATTCCGGGCCCTTCTAGAGAATTTGAGAGAACACCTTCGCGAATGCCAAACGGTAATGCGAAGAAAGTGCGATTAAACGATCGAGAACACGTGCAACGTGCGGACGAGATGGAGGCAGGTTGCGTTGTCTGCAACGCCGACGAGGAGGCTCGAGCTCCCCATGAACGTCCGAGAGGGCGACCTCGCGATCGTATCCCTCGCGGGAATCGACGAGGAAGAGGCCGCCCTCGCGAAAATGGAGAACAAGACGAAGAAAATGATGAGGAAGATGAAGAAAATGGCGAGGAAGATGAAGAAAATAACGAAGAGAATGAAGAAGTTGGAGACGATGAGGAAGAAAGAAGGGAGGAAGATGATAACGACGAAGATACGGACGATAGTGCGTACAGAGACTTAAAAGCGCGAGAGCCTTGCGACAGACCCGCCGCGCGCGAACGAGAGCTAAAAAGATGGATCCGACGCTGTCGCGAGGAATGCGAACGACGACGACAAAGACGACGAAGACGACGAAGACGATAATGTCGCGTAAGAGACTGCGCCGAAAATTGAAGACAGATTTTTCGCTTTTCGAAATATCGTTCTATCGTTCCTGAGAAAATTACTTGAGTTAAGCTACGCGAATGTTAAAAATTTAATGGTATCGCATATTGAAGCGCAAAAGCGCTGAGTATTTCTTTTAAACTGGAGTAATTGTTTTAAGTTAACAAAATAAATGTGGATTAGTAAAACTATATGGTATTGGTCCTGCAAAAAAGTATTTTCTTTCTTATAAATACGCGTGTAAACGCACACTCATATAAATAATGTCCAATTATCTTCTGACGATCGAATTTATTACAATCGAACAACTTCGTCAGTCTCGCACAATGTATTTAAATTCTCTGGACGCGACACTCGATTGATCGTCCTCGCTTTCTTTCGCGTTTTTCGTGGAAAAGATTCCCAGCTTTTTCGATACACGCAGTACATTGTTCCTCCGATCATTCGGGATCAACAGTCCAGATTGTAAACCGTATATAAGCGCTTCCCGCACGTACAATTTCGCTGTTCTCCGTCCTAAGTAGAAGAATAAAAAATTAATGTTCTTTTTCTTTTTTCTCTTTTTCTCAACTATCAGTTTAAATACCTGTATTTTATATACGTACCATCGCGAACAGCTCTCGTGTAATCGGCAATACATTCCTTCGACGAGCTTCGTAATATTCGCCTGGAAAGCGCGTTTTTATCTGCGCGCGATTTAAACTGTCTTTTATTTTCATCGAAACGTTCGTCGCGGAAATTCGTTCGAGTCGATCCGCGAATTTCTTTTCTTCTCACGTGCTCTCTCTGAAATTTATTGGTCGCGCAGTTTCGCTGCTTGCACCTTTTGTCCTTCTCGGCGCATTGGAGCAAGTAATTGTACACTAAATCGTACACCGTCGTCGACTTTTGAGAGTCCCATCGCGAAAAATTCTGTCCGTCAGTTTCCGCAGATCTATTTGCCAAATTGGGATGAATAAATGCAACTTTGTTTTATACATACAACCGATACATGTATTAAAGATAATACGTATATCGCTTTATTTTATATATTTTGATTTTTTGAACAAACAAATTTTGCGATCTTTAAGATTTTAATACTATAGTTTGCTAAAAACCTTGTCTTCCATCCACGTTCGAATTCAACACGTTGGCTGCGCATTTCTTTCAGATTCTTGATGCGGAACGTCCAACTTTCAGTCACAAAATGTAAGAATATGGCCGATGTTACATTTAAAAATCACTTTTTTTTATGCGAAAATGAAAGAAACCAAAATTTAGGTTCACGGTGACGATAGAAGCAAATGCTTATACATATGCCTATACATATGAAGTTGCACCTTTCATTGTTTAAGATATATCATCTGATTATTATTACTGCAACTTCATGTGTAAAAGTATTTCGTGTATTTTATTGTTTTTTTTCTTTGCTTTGTTCTATCTTCACTTTTATCTATAGACGATATGACAATATCTTCAAAATATTACATATCATCGTATCTCCATTCTAATAATATATACAATCATATATACTTTGTACGACTATATATACACACTGTGCTTGCTTTTTTTACTGTTTTTTTTCTTGTTTTGTTTAAATATCTCTAATATATATTGCTCTATGCATCTATATATCATTCTAATATATACTATACTAAATGATAATATACATCAATATATATGTACAACGCATAAATATATATCAGCTTCGAAACACAGTTACATAGTCATACATACCGTACACGATTATATATATGTATGTGTGTTTTTAAAACGCATATGTATAGACAATTATAGAATTTTATATATTTGTTTTATATTATAATAAATATAAATACAGATAATATATAAATAAAATTATGTACATGTAAATACAAATTATGAGATAAAAACAATAATAGAATATTATATATTATAAACATTTTTTTATTGTATCACACATTAAATTGTCTATACATATGTTGATTTATGTATATAAATTTATATATTAATGTTTATTTATACTACAAAAATACATATATGTATATGCTGTTTGTATCATGAATATAATAAAAGCGCGTGATCGAGCATCGATAATTACGAGATCGACGAGACACACAATCGCTCGTATTGTTTGTTGGTATCGAGAGTTGCGTTTCAAATAGACGTTACAGTTGCAAGAAACGCCTTCCGAGGCATTGCGGTCGCATTAGTTTACATCATGGTTGCCTTACGACCGCTCGAACTGTCAACGCCGATCAATTAGCGGCATAATGTCCAACAAAGTGAGTGTTTTGCAAGTTTTTATACGTGTCAGCACAGAATTAATCGCATATTACATTCTCACTTCACGGAAGGATAAATCAGCGAGTTGCGCGTTCTTGTTTAGTTAAAATAATTGTAATCGCGCGGTCGAATTTGACATTTCACACGGTCAAGGCTTCTCTTACATACGTCAACCTCGGAATTATTGACATTTCTCACCAAGCTGCATAAATGTCAATAAAACGTCATTGTCGCAATAATGCGCGACTTCGCAATGTAGATTCCCGACAATTTTATTGCTGGCCGCAACCGCACAACTATACAATGCGCTTCTTTTATTAGTTATAAACCACGCGCACGCGACTGATAGTCTTCGCTATGTCTTATTCACAATATATTCGTGATATAACAACTTCTAGATTGTTATCTATACAATAATTTATTTCTTATCTCATCTTTTGCAAAGTGAACAACGGCGTAACGCGAATAACAAATTTTGTTTCCCAAAAGTATAATTGACTCGACTCTTATTTAATTCTTATTATTCATTTGTCAAGTACAAATAAAGATTGAGTTTAAAAATAAGTGAATAAATAATAAGTATTAAGTAAGTATTAAATAAAAACTTTGTTTTATCTCAGGGAATCATCAAGAAAGCAGAACCTAAAGATGAAGCCAAGATACGCAAATCAAAATCAAAAGGTACATCCGGCAACGAAAGTAATGCGGAAGCGTTTAAGAAAGCAGAGCCTTATCTTCCGAGGAAGTCTCGAACTGTTGAACACAAAGGCGGCGACGGAGATAGATCATCTAAGCAACTACAAAGTTCCTTGACAAGTAGAACGCAATCGACTAGAACTACCAGTAAGCAATCCGCTGGATCTTCTCAGTTCAAGACTGACAAGCAAAGTCTCTCAACAACGAAATCTGGTCCAATTAAAGCGTCATCTTCAACATCGAGATCTAGTTTAGTTAAAGCTCCATCTAGTAATTCTGTAACGAAAACGAGTACAAGCTCTAAGGCGCGATCTGAGAATGTCGCGAGGTCGAGCGACGACAGTGTCGTCAAGAAGAGAAAATCGAGAGAACAACCGGGATACTCCGAAAAAAGAGGTCTGAGTACGATATACATACCGAAGTCGACCGCGGGCAAGCTTAGTGTTAAGTCCAACGAAAAGACTGTTCAACGGATATCGAGAAGCAAAGAAAAATTGCAAGATTCGTCTGCGGTGAATCAAAGCAAGTCGCGAATGCTGTCCAGAGAACGTAGGAAATCTCGAACACTGAGTCCTAGCGAGATAAAGATGCTGCATAGCGCCGTAAAGACACCGGATGCTATGAACAAAGTGACGCAAAGGAAGAATGTCGCAACGGATAAGCGTTCCAATGCGCAATCGGACTCGGACAAGGAATATGATTATGAAGATGATTTTGAGGTAAAAAAACACAAGAAGAAAAGCCTAAAAGACTCGCTTGTGTTGTTTAAACTTTTTTGGACCTTATTTTGTTTTCTTCTTCTTACCAAAGTACATCTTATTTAAAAATTGCAAAAAGTGTAAGCAACGCAAACTGATCCTATAGCACTAAAAAGATTATTCTTTAAATATTCGAGAGCAAAACTCTGAAAAGTCAGAAATCTTGTCTTTTTCGTGTTTTCAGGATTACGAGTCGGATTTTCAAGAATGTACAGACAGCGAGACTTCCGCGATAAGCGAAAAGACAGACAGTAGTGGAAGCAGTCCCCATTTGGAACCTATCGAACTATACAGTCGAGAACAAGTATTGTTGTCTATTTAACATGAATTATGTATAACACGCATAAAAAAAGAGATGCATAGTATTAAAAAGATATTTTTTTACACAGAGAAGCGCATTGAATAAGCGCACCGAACATGCGAAAGCCGAAGAGGAACGCATGCTCGACTCGGGGCATTACGATCTCGCGGAAGCGAGAAAACGGGCGGCGCGAGTAGAATCAATGTTTGTAAATCAGTCCAACACGCCGCCGTTGCCCGAATTAAGAGAGCCGGTTGGCAAACCGTTTAGGTTCGTGATAACTAAAATCAGATATCAAAAACAATAAATAAAAAACATTTATTTAAACACTTTGTATTATTTGCACGCTTGTGACTTTGATTGTTTTCTACTTATGCTTTTGCTGAAGTAACATTCGTTTGTCTGTCTAAAAATTAATTATAAGAAAGAAGTTATATTTTTTATTAATTTTTTTACGCATATCTATTGAAGCAGCGACGACAGACTCGTGGAAACCAAGTCTCTGCCGTCGTCTACAGATGAGGGTTTCGAAGACAGTCGCTCTGGAGACTTTACGAAATCTCCGCCGTTGTCGCAAATACCGTTCATCGATTTTCGTAAAGCGAAAGAGAATCGACGAGAAAAGGTAACTTCTACTGTATGATATATATAAGAAAAGTCATATATTATACAATAAATTAGCAGTCCCAAAATTGCTCCATATTGTCTTTTCACAGAGTTCGAGAAAGTTTCGAAACAGAGGTGACGAACTCTTGGAAATGATAAAATTAGATTTTATGGAATGGTCGATCTTGGAATGCAGTCCCATTCCTTACGACGAATTTATAAGAAATTACGGAAAACTGAATGCTCAACAAGTAAGTGATGTGTTCTATCTTGTAAAATGTAAAGTAGTCGATTGTTACTTGTTACGCACTGTGTTTCACAGGTCTTCACTCAAACTGGCGACGATAATACGGATATTGAGATTCAAACAGACGAGATCGCTCATAGGAACAAGTGGACGCAGTTCCCCGTAACTTGTAGAAAAGAACTGCGTGATAAACGAGATATAAACTTGTTCAAGATGGTAATATAATATTTACTGATAATTTTAAAATATTGACTTTTAGAAAGAAGAATATATGTCGTCGTTTTTTTACATTTTGTAAAACTTTATATATAGGAACAAATTGGCGTTGGAAACGACTTGGACGAGACGGATGATATTAACTTTGCGTTACGTCCATCGTACGATGTGGTGCGATTGAATGACTTTCTAAACCGCGCGGGCACGGTCGTGTTATCGTTGTTAGAAGAAAGAAAACACGGCGGTACCGTTCTTAAAAGCGACGTGAACGAATTATCGTTCAGTGATGGTTTCGTGAAGCTCTCTGTAGATTCAGTAACTTTCTTAGCTGCTAGGCCGGTTAAGATCGTACACTATTCGAACGCTTTAAACAAAGTTCTGCTCACTATTCACGCTCCTATAGAAGAGGTATAAATGGCTACTTACTCGTCGTCAAAACGATAAAATACATATATAACTTATAATATATGTAATTTGTATACATCCCGCTATAAATAATTTATATTGTATATATAAATTAATATATAGTTTATATAACATATATTTATAACTCTATATGTATTATATATAATTTGTATAAATTATTTATTAGTTATATATAGATAAGATATTTTTATACGATAAACAGGAGATAGAAACCGTGAGCAGGCAAGATTACATCACTGACTGTTGCATCGGATGCGTTTGGAACATTTCGGAGCCCTCGATGCCGAAGAAACTGTTCTATTCACAGTGCCCCATTACTGCCTGTTGTTTTCACTTAACAAATTGCAACGTAATATTTGCCGGGCTCGAGGATGGGTACGTTTGAGTCCTCTTCCAATGTTTTTCTTTTTTTTCACGTTTTTTTATGTTAAACATTTAAAAAGATCTCAATTCGTTAAAAAATGTAGAAAGAAATTAAAGATTTAAAGAATAAACATGCATTTAAAAAAATAGATCACTGAGTCTTTGGAACCTGAAGGAGGACGCGATGTGGCATCAGAGAGTCACGGACAAGGCCAACGAGTTAGATTGGGTGATAAGAATGCCTACTTATACGACAACAGCGAACACAGAAGCGGATCCGCATACGTCTCAAGTTATTGCGATACGTGTGTTGTCCAAGATCGAGACTGCTTCTGTTAAAAGCGGAAGCAACAAGTTCGTGCCTATCCAGGTTATCGTCACAACTTATCAAAACGTTTCCTATGTTAAAATGCTCTATTAATAGCGCTCTTACTAATATTCGCTTATTCTTCCGTCGAATTTAACAGATTTGTAGCTTAGATGAGAACGGCTATCTCATAATATGGAGTGTCGTGCATAGAATGGGCATAAACATTGACGATTTGGGACTCTCCCACTGGGGTGACATAAGACTCGTGAAGAGTCAAAAAGCGTTATTAACGCGAAAAGACACGGAAATGTAAATTTCGATATTCGCTGATCCATTTCAGTATCACGTCCGAAATCTAATTATCTGACTTTCTTTTAGAACGAACTTTGTCGATATGCATGTAGACAGCGCAAACACAAATAACATTTACGTCGCGACTAACAGCACCGAAGTTTTGCATGCTACTTGTATCGGTAACAGAACTAACCCATTAACGTACAAACCAGCCGAGATGAGTGAGTCGCAGTTTCATTATTGCTTTGATGTTGTTTTGAACATTCATCATTATAATACATGAAACTTATGTATATAACTTATGTGAATTGTAGTAAATATTATAGGTGAGTGCGGCAATTCTACTTGCATCGACGTTTGTCCTTTCGGTCAATCCTTCTTCTGGGTATAAAAGATTTCTATCTTTTGTCATTTATTGTCAAAATCTTATTTTGTTATTCTTATCGATTTTATTTTTCACGTCACTCAGGTCGGCTGTGACGACGGAACGATTAGGCTTCATCATTTGAATATTCAAAGACCAATCGTGCAACTGAAAAACGAACAATGCACAGAGAGGATTAAAGTTCTGCAATGGTCGAAAACAAAACCGCTGACGATATATACTCTGGATGAGAATTCTCGGTAAGATAGTCTAAAACAATTATATATAAACTGAATTGTACATGTACTATACTAAAAATAAAGTATAAGAAATAAACAAAATATTCAACAGGATTCACATATGGGACTTGAGTAAGAGTGATATCAGTCCCGTGTATACGGTGTCTATGCAAAAGTGGGGGAGAATAAATAGCATGCAACTATCTCCGTGTATAATGGACAAGGACATGACGAATCAATATCTGGTGAGTTCAGAAAATTAGACAGATTATAAACGGATTTGCTCAAAAAAGAGAAATTTGAAGTTATAACTTCAATATGTTGTCTTTGTCAGGCTCTTGGAGCGGACTCTGGTGACATAGTGATACACAAATTGAAGAAAGATTTCTATTACTCAAAAAAAGAAGAATTTTCACAAGAACTGAGTATATTCTTACGATACGTTTCAGTTTCATAAGTGAGAATAAAAAAGCAGATCGACGAAAAGAAAAGTTAGAGGCACTGAGAGCGAGATAGAATATTAAATATAAAATTTATCGTCTAGTATTTATACATATAATGATCAGGAGAGAATTGGAGAGACTTTTATACTTCCAATATACACGTGCACGTGCAATGTAGATAATTTAGATTTTAGATTAGTTTTAACATGAATTGAAACTATTTCGTATATTTAAGTGATATTTATAATTGAGATGAGAAACAATCCTCCTATCTCGAAGCTGCAATTTTATAAGATTGATAAGAAAAAGCACCTAACAGAAATCGCTTTTGAACATATCAAACGATATTGAAGTTTTCGAGAGTATAAGTTCAAAACGTTGCAATTTTTGTATACCTTTACAACAGTGTAATTTTATGCGCACTTGTTCTTATCTTTCTATCGCAATTCCGTCCGTCAGTAAAAAATAAAATACGTCCATTGATATAGAAATATACATATAAAATAGTCTTTCTAACACATATATATATATATATATATATATATATATATATATATTTATATATATTTATATATATTTATATAATGTATTATATAAAACTTATCGTGTATAAATAGAAGAAACGATAAATGCAGAATAAGAAATTGTACAATAAATATACACATACAGTCTAACTGATTTAATATCACGATTTGTCATGTGCGAAGACGAGTTTCTTAATCACTAAGTAATCTTCATCAATCTAACAAAATGCAAAATATTGTTTTGCGTTCTTAATTATATCGCAGACAGTAGTTTTTGTATTACATGATAATTATCATGCGGAACAATTATTTTATCTCTCTATTTCTTATAATATTTTATCAATAGATTCCACGGTATAAGTATATACCATCTATATGTTATACTAAACACATCTTTCATACATATGTAATGTATATATATATGTAATATATGTATATTGTCCCGTAATGATTAGTAAACCTTGAAGGGAGTGAAAGAGGGTGGAATTTTAAATTAAAAGTTCTTTTTCCACTTTTGGATCAGACTATTATTTACCGAGTTATTAACTATTAAAGTTTCCAATGAGACGGCGTGTATACAAGGTATGCAGGATCGTCACGCGCCGTGCGACATTTCGTGCTTGTCTCTGATTACATTGCTTTTGTCAAAATTGTATTTTAATTTGTCAAATTAATTACTACATGAATAAATAAGTAAAACCAGAAATCGATCAACTTATTAATTCATTTGAAAAAATTTTTGATACATTCTTCAAACTTAATGATTAAGTGATTTCTAACTGTTTTTATTTATCTATTTATGTATTAATTAATTTGACAAATTAAAATACAATTTTGACAAAAGCAATGTAACTGGGACAAGCGCAAAATGTCGCATAGCGCGCGACGATCCTACGTATCTTGTATATACGCCGTCTCATTGGGAAACTTTAATAACTCGGTAAATAATAGTCTGATCCAAAAGTGGAAAAAAAACTTTTAATTCAAAATTTCACCCTCTTTCACTCCCTTCAAGGTTTACTAATCATTACGGGACACCCTATAATAATATATCTATACCGTGGGTATGTCTGAAACATATTGAATTTACATCACCGGCGGTTCGACATGTTGAATTAATTTCCAAATTAATTCAAGTATCATCATACAGAGACAAGTAACTGAGAAATAGAATATTTTTGTACTTCCTGAGTTGCAATAATACTGCTGTTTCATAATGTCCTCTACTATTGTGTCGTAGCTGAAGGATTTTATCATCTGAGTATTTAACTCCAAGTAGCGTGTGTCCTCCTGCAAGAATAAAAATTTGTCAATATTTTGAGCGAGTCTATCAACTTTAGTACGTTTAGTACGTTTATTGTTTAGTACGTTTTATCGTCGAAAATAAAATAACATCGCGTCAATTTTAATTTTTCAAGTGACGTGTATAAAAATACGCTTTCGTATCGCGTGCAAAATTTTCTGGTTTCTCGTTTGCTCGGTTCTTACTCGACAGACGCGCTCTTATTCAGAAAATATACTTTCGAGAAACCTGTAAAAAGCAAGATGAAATTTGCAAAACCTTGAAAACACCGAGTTACTGACATAATGTGCGATTATTGTGCCTGGATCGCTGAGGTCTTGGCGAAGATCGATGTCAGGGAGAAAAAGAAGTCGCTGCGAGCAGATCCGGTAGTAATTGTTCACGGAGGTGCCGGCAAAATTCCCAGATATGCGCGAAAGTTTATGCTCGAGGAGGTTATCACTAATTTAAGAACAATACGATTGTTCTTACTAAATGAAAGAATAAAAAAGTACGACAAAAAAATCGTAGGTGAAGAAAGCTGCCGTGGCGGCGTATTGTGATCTAATTAAAGGATGTTCTTCGTTGGATGCGATCGAGCGCGCGATTCGTCACTTGGAAAGGAAGAAGTACTTCAATTGCGCGTTCGGAGGCTCTTTAGACGTCAACGGGGAGGTCGTGATGGATGCTGCGATCATGACAGACGACTTTCACGCGGGTTGCGCGGGCGCAGTTCGAAACATATTGCATCCCATAACGTTAGGTCTACCGTGCATATCACAAGTTTTCGTACTGCGATGAGTATATTTATCTGTCTGAAAATCTCCTCTGAAAGTAAAAAAAACAATAAATACTTGTAGCCAAGAAGATTCTGCATAATACGGAACACGTGCTGATAGTTGAAACCGGAGCGCAAAAACTCGCCTTGGAGTCAGGGATGCCCAGTTTGTCGTCCGATCAGCTGATAGTAACGTCAGAGTCGCAGACGTCGTTACATGAAGAGGAGAATGACGGTAAAAATAGAGGACAACTAAAACTCGGAGAGCTATTTGAAAAAGATATTACAATTATAATGTTGATAATATATGTCGATAACAAGAAGCACAAAAAGCGAGAAGAATGGAAGAGCCTTTGCAAGACGAGAACGAACGATTCAAGAAGGATTGTGTTCCCGGATGCGTGATCGAAAGAAACGAAAAAATGAAACTGTACGAGGAAATACAAAGTCTTTTGGAAGAGATCTCTTTCACGAAGTTGAAGGAATCTTTCGAACTTGACTTTGATTTTATACAGGTATTTAACACAGAAATATTTTGTAACAATCAGATAGGACAACGCACTGTCTGTGTCAATATTAATTTTGAAATAAGCTATTAAATTATTTTAAAATTAATACACAGAGTAATCTGCAAAGTCAAATGACCTTGCGGAAAGATACTTTCATTTGTAATAAACAGCTGTGAGATTCAACAACTTTGAAAAAGAATTAAAAAAAACGCTATATCCTAGATTGGCGCGGTTGGAGCGGTGGCGTATGATCGAAAGAAACGTCTCGCCGCTGGAACTTCCACGGCCGGCGAATCGGGGAAACTGTACGGAAGCGTGAGCGCGAGCGGCACAACGATCGGTTGTGGAATTTACGTCGACGAAGCTGGAGCCGTGTCCGTCTCGGGTTGCGACAAGGTTATTTACAAATACGCACTGGCTCATCGAATCTTGCGACAATTACAGTTACAGCGAAAATCAGCATCGCCTGAACAAGTGCTTTCCACGGTGTTCAAGAGTTTCGAGATGGAAACCGGAACGACCGACATAGGAGCGATCGCGCTAACCGCGGACAGAGTGCCGTCGGTGTCTTTCAGGTGTCCGCATTTTCCGTGGGCGTATTGCGACAAAGGCTACGTCCACTACGGATGCGCGAGACACGAAAAGTTCTTGGAAAAGATCGATGTTGTCGAGCGACCATTGGATTGTGTGTGCGACGAAGACGCATTTAACTAGTCAGCATGTACACAGAATGTCAAAATAAACAATTTTCAAACTAAGAGATATGAATGACGGTCAATGAGAGCCGTTCACAGGATGTTGAGCGTGTGAATATATTCATACATATATATATGTATTTGTACTTCGTGTAAATTTTTACACGGTAAGTTTTGAATTGAAATTTCAATTCTTAAAATCATATAGGATGCTAGATTTGCATC
>QVNV01005424.1:0-19944 GCA_014825455.1 Pseudomyrmex pallidus | reverse complement strand
AAAAAAAAAAAAAAAACTTACATCAGCATGCCGCAAATACAGCACTGAAACTGCCGTAATCGCGTTCTTCGAGTTCTGAGGAGATTGGCAAATTCAATGTAATCGAGCGAATCTGTACGCCTCAAAGGCGTTCTTTCAGTAATACCGCGCATTTTTGTTGCACAATCTTAATCCGTAGATGGTGCGCAAATAGTAGACAAGTAGCTCTGCTTCAAATTCTGTGAATGATTCGCATATGATTCTTTTCTTCTCCGCGAATTTGATCTGCTCTCACTTCATATAACTACGTAGCACATCTTTCTCGTATTTCTTCATAACACATTTCTTTTATTGGCACGATATGTCAACAAACATGTTTTTTAGAACAAATATATGTGCGATATCGGAGAAATGTTTTAAACAAATTTGTGATTATTAGGATTTTAACACAATTTTGCAGCTAATTATTTTTAGTTAATTCTCTCGATGAAAACATATAACTGTCACGTATACAAAGAGATGGATTTCATTAGTTCTTCGTTCACATACTGGCGCAAACTGGATCGGTTATATAAAGTACATTGAGAATCGACAGTGTCGGGAATGAAACTTGAGTTGCTTCGCCACACATTTTTATTTTGCGGTGCGACATGGCGGTGACAACAACTTGAGCAACAAGCTGAGCGTCGACTTACACAAGCAATCACAGACGATTCGTAAAAATGAGAGAAGTGTGCACATAAATAAAATCGAATAAAATTGGAATTTCTTATTGTATAGTCCAATGGCACTGTTTTTACTGTGTAAAAATAAGATAAGAAAAAATTCTAGTAGTTTGCATTGTTTTGCACTTATACAATAATTGTAAAATAGACACTTGTTTTTTTTTTTTTTATTAAAATCGAGATTAATTGTTATAACGCGCACGCGTAGCGTTTACAATGAACGCCGATATTTGACTGCGATATGCTCGTTGATTTTCTCACCGCATCTTGCACTCGTGTAACGTAATACGTTGTCGGATCGCAGAAAGGTTTCCGTGCTTTGTTAGGCTTCACAAAAATAACGTAAATCTGCGATGGCAACAAATGGTCATTTTGTACACACATACACACACGCACATTTTTTTTTGAATAATTGGTATAGAAAATGATTAATTAGTTAAATTTCATTACTGCCAGACAAAGGAATAAAAGATATTTTTAACGTGATAATGAATAAATTGTGTTCTACATTCATTCATCAATGACAAAAAAATGTGATGGGACTTCGTGGCAAATCTATCGTTTATTTCTCTGTTATTCCGTACAACAAAAGTTATATCGCTTAGGAGCGCGCAACTCGAGCCACTGTTCTTGATTTGGAACGTACATTTCAGCTGGCATGCGTTCCAGACCTGGAGATTCGGGTGATCCGCGCTCGTTCGTTCTTCGAGCTGAAAAAAGCAGCAAGAGTTTTTATCGACGTAACAAATCTTAGTGTTCTTAGTGTGGTTTTTAAAAATACAAGAAAGTATTTTTTGAGAAAAAAGCAAGATATATTTATTCTTCAAACACATATTACGGCGCAATTACCGAATCGGTTGCGCATAGCGATAGCTTCTCCCGGATGTCTCAGGAGAAGCCGACCAACGCCTTCGCAACGGCGCAAAACTTCGTTCTTCAGCAAGTGACTTTTGACGTTTTGCGAAATGATCGGGCAGTCGTTGACCCATGTCGATACGTACGCGAAATCCGTAAGTAATTGTTGCGCACCGTATTCGCTAGAGATTTATATTATTTTTATTTCAACGTGTAATAAAAATGTGTTCCTCTTGACATCAAGATGAGATACTTACCTGAACTTAATGCGATGCAGATAAATGTAATCAAGCCACGCCTCGCACATTATTCGCAGAATCATGTTCGACGTTTCGTGATCCTCTATTACTTCCAACACTGGCAGCAACACCTTTTCTAGAGAACATGTGAACTTTGTTTTGTTATCGAGAAAACTGACACTTTTGAAATATAACAAACAATTACACAGGCACAGAATATTTTTAAAGACTATTTTAATATAATGTCGTGTATATAGAAATATGCAAAAACACATGGTGGAAACGTACCAAAATAAGTCTCCACGTAAAGACTGGCCGCAATCGGAGTCACACTGCTGTTTCGTCTCCAGTAATTCGATTGTGGGAAACACATGTGCAAATTCGCGAGACTGACCACACGACAGATTTTTGCGAGTGTTTCGATGCACTTAGCTGGACTACTCTGAGAGAAAAAAATAGATAGATACATATATAAGAGATATCTAAAGAGATTTAGAATTTTAAAATTAAAAAACTACTGTCTGGGGAAACAATTGTCAAATTTTTGTTTTGTTTAAAGAGACTAAAGTTTTGTGACGCTATATTACCTGCAGTAATTCAACGTTTGCCTTGACTTCGGAAACGATTTTCGCTCTCATCTTCGCGCACACGTACACTTGAACGCTAATAGAATCCGTAGACAGTGCGGTCGTGTGATCGGCGAGCTACATCAATCAGTTAACAAAATAAATCACATACAACAAGATGATGAATATGTCAAATATGTTAAAAAAGAAACATGTGAAGAGACCTTGAGATACGACAATTCTTCAAGGCAGTTCACCACGTCGCCTTTAACTAGAAGAAAGAACACATCCAGGTCCCAAGTGTGAGCTATTGTCTTGGCCTCCTGAATAGCCCATAATCTCGCCGTGTGCACCGAGTGATCCATCCTGTGCAACACGACAATCTGCTCTGATAACGGTAGCTCTATCAAAGGCGCCCCTATCACCCACTCGCCGCCCACTTCGCACTCGTTGCTGAGGGTAACCAGCAATTGGAACAGCTCGACAAACATCTGGCCCGTGTTGGTTCCCTGCGAGAACGTCATCGTTCTTCGTTTTAATAAAGGTATGAAATAAATACTTGTTCTGTTTCTAGCATAAGCTTATTATCGGTAAGGTGAATTTAAAATTAATATTTGAAATTTAATTGGATTTAAAAAGTACTTTTAATTTATAAAACTTTCAGAAATGTGTCTACCTCGGTAGACGACGGTTTCGAACGGCACTCAAAAGCCGAAGTGTAAGCTAATCTAAATATCTGGTCCCAAGCAGTGATGGTCGTGTGGTATCCAAGCGCGTCGCATAAGTTTTGCAGCGCTGGTCTGATCGTGGATGGAACTGGAAGTTTTTAAATGAGATAAATTCTAATAAGAAAAGAATATGTTTTTATTTTGAACAATGAGAAAGTAGGTACTTACTGTCATTTCCCTGAATGAACTGCCGCAGCCAATCTTTGAGATGCTGAGCACCGTGGCTGTGGTGAGTCGCGAGGGCTTCTCGGGACCACCAGAGTATCACGTGATCCAAAATACCGGACAGAGAACCCCACGCGACCTCTTGATAATAGTTCTTCACTTTTTTTATGGCACTGTTCCTCAATCTCGTCTCGCCTGATAAAGATTAATATCGAGAATAATTTAATAACAGATAGATTAATATAAGAAATTCATTATACACACTTTTGCTGATCTTCAAGGCATCCGTGCCGAGCAGTTGCGGCGAGACTTTTTGCACGATATTCAAAAGTCGTAGAACTTGCTCATTCTGCGTGTTCACAAGCGCCTGCATACTTTCGATATCGGACGCCTCTACTTCGGACGTCGACGCTGCACTCGCAATCGGTGGAGTTAAATGTCTCGTAAGAGCACTATAGTTTGAGAAACATAAAAAAGTTTTATGATTACGTTGTGAAGAAGACAAAAAATTAATTGCAAAATATCGGCACACAATTATGCGAACCGACCGATAAATCTCGATGCTGGAGTTTTCCGAAACATCGACATCATTTGTTGAAGAACTAGGCTGGACTTTTTCACGAGGTTCGTAATTTGCCAAAAGACAATCGATGAGTTCGTGACAGGACTCCTCCGCCCTGTTCTTTGCTAATATCTATAAAAATTGTTTTACGTTGTTATTTATTTTTTTTTTTTTTATAATTTATATATTTTACATGCCAAAATAATTTTATAAAGTGATAAATTTGTTGATAAAAGCAATAATTTAGACAAATGAATAATAAACATACTTGCAATATTTTAGTTACAGAGAGTTTTTTCAATGGTTCCAGCATGGATGGGCAGTCGTTGTAAAAAACATTGACAGACGAGACCGACACGTCTCGATTCATGTCGAGCATGTTATTGTAAGCATTTACCAATCTGTAATTTTCTCACAATTATTTTTATATTCTATTGTTGTTCATGTATTTATTAGAAAAATTCTCGAATATATTGCTGTAGATGAAGATTAAAATTGGGATCACACGAGTAAGAAGCGTTCTACCTGAACACTACTCTGATATTCTCTTCGCTTTTGCAATCTACAACGTCAGTAATTAAATCTTTGGTGAATTTCGCGACCACATTGAGCTTGCGTTTCAATATCATCGACAGGTGATTCATTTTATATTTATATATCGGATGATTGCTCAGCTCTTCCGAGCTGCATGTCGATTTGTAAGACACTATTAAATCCTCCAAGCTGTCTAATATTTCTTCGACCACCTATAAAACAGACACACATATATTCACTTACATTTAATTCATTCTACGATTATTTCAATGATAAAATTTCCACTGCTGTATTGTAAGTCGGACCTCTAAGTCGCAAATCCGACCTTCCGCGAAGTCTTCGATAAGTAAAGCTAAGCACCCCGCGAGTTTTCCCAATTTCTCGTCCAAGAGGGAAGCGTCTACGAGCCACTTGTCGAGAGCTTCATCAGAAGGTGGCAACCACTTTGCGATATTCGCTCTGCAATTAGTATCCATGTGGCGCGTTGATTCTTTTGCGCTTGTTTCAATTGTATTTCTTTTCTTCTCTATCAGAGTATTTAAAGATTTTTATGTGTCATACGCGTGTGTGGTTAATTCTTTACTCAAAAAACTTATAAGTATACACATGTGTTCTTTCTGGGAGCGCGCAAGATCTTTGATTTACCACTAAGATTTTTGATGAAGTTGATTTAACATGTCACTTTCGCGAAATCAGGCAGTGAAAATTAAGTAAATTGCATATTAATTATAACAATATAAAAAAGACAAAAAATATATATTCACTGATTGTAGAAAAGTTATTTCTAGACTGTACAATTATACGGGCAGCATTATATCATTATGCACAATTGTTGCATCTCTTTGAAACACTGATTTTATTCAACTGATTTGATTTTAATTTGTTCAACGTTTTTCTATTTTTAGGCAATACTGACTGTTGTTACTTTGCGGATGGCAAGTGTTGCACCACGCGTTCGTAGTTGCCACGGATACGTCTGACGCATGGCAATCGGTAACATATAATACATGACATATGCGATATGTTATAAAATCGCGCGCTATAATTGAAACGCAACAATGATGTACATGAAAAATTTGAAGTCCGATCTCCCTGAAGCTCGGACAAAACGGTTGCCCAGACAATAAAAAAAAATTATAAATTGCCGCAGTGTTTTTTTTTCAGGGCAGCTCATGGCCGACTTCTAAATTTGTTGTGTTTAAAAAAAGATTAAATTAAAAATTCAAATTCGACACTTTATCTAAATTTTTTAGTGTAAAATATTAAGATTTACTTTGGAAACATATTGTCACAAAATGGTAACAAAGATATAAAATTTTTTTAAATAACTTTATATTCCAAAACTTGAAGATGCTCTTCGTCCACAATGCACCGAGCTTGTATAAAATATATTTCGGTTTGTAGCGCGAATGTATATCGATTCATGTGGGTCAGGCGGGCGTTCAGATGGGCAACTCCTGCTGGGAGCTGTATTGTTTGGAACATGGAATTCAGCCGGACGGAACCATGCCGTCTGACAAAGTTTCCGGCTCCAATGATTGCTTCAACACCTTCTTCAACGAGACGAATCCCGGTAAAATGGTACCGCGCGCTGTGATGGTCGATCTAGAGCCGACGGTCGTCGGTCAGTTACATCGCAAATAGTATAAAAACATATTATTTATTCTAAAAGCTGGGTTATTAAGAAATTATGTGAGAAAATCATTAGTTTTAATTTCTAAATATAAATATTTTTATAGATGAAGTTCGGTTGGGAACATATAAACGACTATATCATCCGGAGCAACTAATTACTGGCAAAGAAGATGCTGCCAATAATTATGCCCGCGGTCACTATTCCATCGGAAGCGAAATTATCGAGTATGTGATAGACAGAGTGCGTCGACTGACGGATCAGTGTATCGGTCTTCAGGGCTTCTTTGTCTTCCATTCGTTTGGAGGTGGCACGGGATCGGGATTCACGTCTTTGCTTATGGAAAGATTATCTGACGACTATGGCAAGAAGAGTAAATTGGAATTTGTCATATATCCAGCGCCACAAGTAAGAGTTTAGAAATTCAATATTTTGAAATATATAAAAAATACAAATTATTTCAAAAATAAAAGAGATATTTGAACAACGTTTTCAGGTATCTACTGCCGTGGTAGAACCTTACAACGCGGTACTAACAACGCATACGACAATCGGCCACTCCGATTGCGCCTTCATGGTGGACAACGAGGCGATCTATGACATTTGTCGACGCAAGCTCAGCATCGAGCGGCCCTTGTATGCAAATTTAAATCGTCTGATCAGCCAAGTGGTATCGTCGATCACCGCGTCTTTGAGATTCGACGGCGCCTTAAACGTCGACTTGACCGAGTTCCAGACGAATCTGGTACCCTATCCTCGCATACATTTTCCATTGGCGACCTACGCTCCAGTAGTATCTTCCGAGAAGGCTTATCACGAGGGCATGTCGGTCGCGGAGATCACCGCCGAATGTTTCGAGCCCTCCAATCAGATGGTCAAGTGCGACCCGCGCGAAGGCAAATACATGGCCTGTTGCCTCTTGTATCGCGGCGACGTAGTGCCCAAAGATGTTAACGCCGCGATCGCGGCCATGAAGGGCAAGAGCTGCATCCGATTTGTCGATTGGTGTCCGACAGGTTTCAAAGTTGGGATCAATTATCAACCGCCCACTGCCGTTCCAGGCGGCGATCTCGCCAAAGTAACATCTCTCATCATGACTATTTTAAACAATTTCGAATTGTGATATATATTTTCGTCTTCTTATACAATTCACAGGTCCAACGAGCTGTCTCCATGTTATCTAACACGACCGCAATAGAAGAAGCGTGGGCTAAGCTCAATCACAAATTCGATCTGATGTACAATAAACGCGCTTTCGTTCATTGGTACATAGGAGAGGGTATGGAGGAACTAGAGTTCGCGGAGGCGCGCGAGGATCTCGCAGCACTCGAGAGAGATTATGAGGAAGTTGCCCTCGAATCGCCATCCACTCCGGATGCATCGTCATTCTAACATGCTTTTGAAAGATCTTTCAACAAGTCGGCATTGATTTTCGCTGCCCCAAGTGAAAATTACAAGAAGAATGTCACATCGCGAACACATAATTTTTGTGAAAATCTTTTATGTTTATATATTCGTATATAATTGTTACCACGTACTCTTATTTTGATAAGAATATAATTTTTGTGGGAATTCCTTGTGTAATACAAATAATTAATTTACCGCATCACATCTGCAATCAACGTCTTGTACAGCGCAGGTGAAAATATAAAAACAACATGAACAACAACCACACACGTTTTGTATAATCTTTACTGAACCAAAATAGTATATATTTTGTATATATTTAACATGTATACAATATCTTTGCTTTTCTTTTTATTGACTTCCTTTTTTGGTACTGACATTTATAAAATTACATCAACGAAAGTCCTTTTCGTATAGCTATTTACATCGATTTCATTGCACATAGAGCAATAGCGCGAATGTACATAGAAAGTACACTGTTTTTAACGATAATGTTATAATGAAACTTTGTTACTCTCGCTTATTAATTTTCTAAGAGCAGCCCAATGACACGTAAATTACTATAATAAATTATAACAAACAAATCTATACGATATATATATATATATATATATATATAATAAGAGAGTTTAGAAGTAATTTTTTTCTATCAACAGTTATTTCATATATATATATATATATATTACATAGGTATGAAAGCAAAAGAATACCACAGAAAAAGTTAATAAAGCGTTTGACAGAGGAGTACTCAATATTATTGTTCATCAACAGCTTTACATAAAACTGTAATTATTTAACGTTTATATAATTTCAGTCGTCAATTCCAGTCAACTGGATGTATCCGTTATTGGACCACTTTGCTGTAAACTTTTGCTCTTTGTGAGTAGGAATTTTTACACATCCTTATATCCTAAGCCAAATACACTCCGAAGTAATATAGGCAATATTTTATTACTAAAATATTTTAGCTAGAGTATATATATATATATATATATATATGTATATATATATATACACACATAGTTTCTTTTATAATAATCTTATACTTAACATCACCTAAAACAGGTTTGTTGGAAAATATTTATAAGAATCTGCGCATATATGCGGTAAAATCTAACGAAAAATTGTGTACGAAAGTTTACAATATGTATATAAACACTTCTCGAATAAAGTCTCTCAGAAAGTCAGCGAGTACCGCGATATATGCGATTCTTATTATACAAGGAGCGTCGGAATTGGTTTCTTCCCAGGCCACGCCTCTTTCGCGTATTTCTTCTTCTTCGGTTCCATCGAGCGCGGCTCTGTCGCGGCCGGCAGGTGCTCCTGCACTTGAGGCACCTCCGTCGGCATTTGATTCGGCGTCATCTCGACTTCCGGAGCCGGATTGGGCAGCGTGATGCCGAGCCGCGACGTCAACGTGAGAGCGGTGGAAAACGGATTGATCATAGAAGTCGAGGACGGCGTGAACTGCTCGGGAGGTAGATCCTGGTACAGCTGAGGAGTTGTGGACGTCGGTTGCATGTGCTTCAGCAGATTGTGATCTTCCGACAGAGAAATGAGGCCTCCTTCCATGCGCATTCTCTGTGAGAAATGAATAAAAAATATATTCCAAGAGAGAAATCAACATTTCTCTCATTACATGATATCTCATTGTTCCGTAGTAAATGCGTAACATATACCTTACTAGGCACAACTGTTGTTTGTACAAGATTACGAAACCTTCCGACTGATGGGTCGACATCTTCGGGATTGATCACCTCCTCGTCGTCGTTAAAAGTAATGCCCTTTTTCTTTCGCTTGCGCGTGGGCTTGTGCATCTCGTCGTCCGTTATACCGAGCATGGAAATCCGCCGATTATGGGCTGTATTAAATTCTGTTAGATTCTAAACATATCATAAATAATTAAATCATAGTCAAGAGGCACTAGTGTTAGACAAGATTTGATTTCTCTTTACACATACGTCTAATTCTGTTTCCGTTTCAGGTAGACCTAGTAAACCACCAGCATCCATATCTTCGGATAATTTTTCTAATTCCTCGATAATAGGTCTGGCGCCAGTCTGAGGTCTCTCTCTGATTATGTAATATCGAGTGGACGCGCCGAAATGAAACGTACTGTCTATTTGTAACTGAGTCGGTTTATGAGGTTCCAAACGTAGATTTCCGATAAAGGTTCCATGAGCTGAAAAATTATTGGAAAATGCTCCCAAACTACATACAACAGTTATGTAAAAAATCAGAAGATCAAACAGAAATCTTTATATACAAACTATTTGTAAATAAAACATTAGCTCAGCTATTGCTAGACATTAACCCACACAGAACAAAAATCCACAAAAATCTCATCATACATCAAATTAAATACCACAAGAAGTTGTGGATGTCTAATCTGAACATCTATTGATATTTATTGAGTTATCTAATGAGTCATTTAATGAGGTTTTTGTGTAGAAATCATAATTGAAACAAAATCTATACTCACTGCTTCCTAGATCTACTAAAAATGCTCGATTGAGGTGTTTGTGATAAACAAGAGCTGCATGAACTCGAGAACACGATGCATGATCAATGCAAAAGTCGTTGAGCTGTTGATTGCGACCAAAGAGATAGCATTTCTTTTCATCCACCATAAGTTTCTGCAAGAAATTTATTGACATAAAGTGAGATACACAGTTTGGAAAGTTTGACAGAACTCAGATGAGTAATCTGATTCAAAGGTCTGTCGTGTCGACTTACTTGAATCAACTTGTCATTCTTTAGCACATCCAAATGCAATCCCACCGGTGGTTTCCCCGCCCTGGAAAAGAAAAAAACGACGCGGAGCGTAACGTCGGTCGTCACTACTTTATCTCATGCACGGCAATAAAAGTCGCGAGACGCGCAATTGCGCAAACATATATCTCTTCCTCGAAATTTGTGGGGAATTCCTTTGAATTACAGGGAACGTACCAATTCGGCACTTCGTAGTGGTTGGCCATTATCGTGCAATAACCACGTTCAACGAGATTTATTTTACTCGATTATCCTAGCGGGAGTTGTTTGTCCAATTTCGCATTTGTTCGAATACATAGATGAAAACAAATCCTATATTTGCAAACGCCGAACTATCGGAAAAGGATCTCCACTGCGCTAATAATCCTAGATCTTCTAGGCAGAGTCTGGTAGAGAGGTTTTATCAGTTGGCTCGTATTCAGAGATCACGTGACTGTGCTTTGACAGGCTTGGATACAGATGTGGACGATTTTGGGGGATGTTGCAAGTTATTTTTTCCACTATTTCTTATATTAGTGTAATATGCAAATTTTTATATTATAATGTATTTAATTTAGATTATTGTATTTAAAATATTAAAATATTACATTTACGTATGTATACAATTGGTAGGATCTGTTAATTTACAAGACTTCTAATTAATTTGGCGGCTACAGATGTTGATATATCAGTGCAATAAGTTGATCACACAGATATGTAAAGTAATAAAGATATATCTACGAATGATATCGTTTAGTTAATATGAAGACGTTATATTTCTTGTAGAAATGTTCCATTTCTTTTTAAGAAGTTCCATTAAAATGCTTGCAACGCCATTTATCTATTCGAAACATACGCTACTGAAAATCGAGTGGGTTCAAAGATTGCAATCTACGTAAGTAAAATCCCTATTGATAAAAAAAAATTGGTTGTTTTAGATTGTGCAGAATTGACCAATCGCTGACTGCATTCAGCCGATTAAGCGGATTTTGTACTGGTAGAGGGCGACTAGCTGTCCGATAACTTTCCGAATGGCTTCCTCTGGGATTAGGGTTAGGTTAGGACTAGGTGTACATACACACACAGCTGATGAATGACTCCGCCTGGAAAACATCGCGGTTGACGGGTTCACCATCGACGAACATGGCATTCAAAGTCGGTCAGCGCGTCGAAGTGCCGATAAAGGATTGCCAGGGTGTGATCGCTTACGTCGGTCACCCGAGTTTTGCATCCGGCAAGTGGATCGGCGTGATTCTCGATGAGCCGAAAGGAAAAAACAACGGCACCGTCAAGGGCCAAGTATATTTCAAGGTGAGCAAAACACAGTTGACAAAGCTGATGAACGTGCGTTTTATGTATTTGTGTGTTTATATTCGTCTGTTTTCGCATGTTTTTTCGCGCGACAAATCGTCAATAAACCGTTAGTGTTACGTCAAGTGCAAAATTATACGTTAGAATTGCGTGCACATAATATAATTCTCATTATGAAGTCCTTTTATATACAGAAAAATATTATTGTAATATGTGTTGCGATAAAAGACATTTTCATTAGTTTCTTCAGACTATATCTTACGAGTGTCTGCTTGATGATTTCACTTGTTGTAAAGGTAATGCTTCACTGTAACAAAGATGCATCTATCATTCAAAAAGCAGAGTTTAATTTCTTATTAATATAAAATACACATTTAATGCTTTTTTATGTTTACTACAGTGTCCAGAAAATCATGGCATGTTTGCTCGCCAAACACAGCTTATTCTGCTGGATGATGCTGGCAATAGGACAGAACCTGTTAGTCCTTCATCTGCCGGTAGCAGTGCTACTACACCAGATGACAGTGGTGCTGCTAGAGCGAGAAGTCGCCTAAATAGGTAAATTTTTTATACACATTTAGTTAAACAAGACGTAAAAAAAATTGTCTTATTACACACAGTATGTTCATCGAAATTTTTTTTGTAAGGGACTCAGTAGACTGTGTATGTGATAATCTATATGATAGACAAATTTGCTATCTAACAAGCAAATGTTATATACAATTATTACAGTAACATTTTTGAATTACTTGTCTCTCTTTTGAAACATTATAAAAGCAGTAGGATTAAATAATAATTAAACATCACTATAAATATAATATCAAAAGTCAATTACGTTGTTTATTGTGAGAACTCTCTTAGCTTCATAAAATTTTATCAATTCTTTCACAATTTTCATGCCAGCATTAGTATACGACGAAGGAATGAGCCTACAGCGTAAGTTTTATAAATATAATAATAACAGCTGATGGGTTAATTACTTAATTATTAGTAATAATTTTATCTATATAAAATACAAGTACCCTAAGAAACGCTTTTTTTTAACATTCCATACAAATAAAACAGAATAGGGTGAGTCTGTAATTAATAAAAATCCTTAAAATGTATATGCTGCTTTCATAAAAGTGTACGAAGAAAAACATCTCCTGCGAATGTTACTCGCCAGCAATCTGACAAACTTTCTGGGTAAGATACGTGTGAACTAAATTTTGGATTTATGATATATCGATTGTGGATTTATGTCAGCAATGTGTCTTTTTTTTTGTTTTTTTATTGCTGCTGCGCTTTTATAGATATCACGAAGACTTTGCAATTATCTCTCTTAATAACAATTTTCGCTGAAGTGCCAACTTTCTATTCTATCAGTGAATATTGAAAATATTTTTTTGCAGCTTTTGTGCAGCACAAGCCGTTGCAAATATGCCTTCTATAGAGCTTATATATACCTATATGTATATTTTTTTATTTTTAATTAACAAAACAAATTATCGTGCACATTTTTTTTTTTTTTTTTATTCAGTTTTATATAAGACACAGTTGTATTATTGAATATTGAATGTTATCACTCTTTTGATATTTTTGCAGGGCTATATTTTTATTTTAAATAAATATATATAAATGTATTTAATATCTTTTGGCTCAGTAGTATTTTAAAAATTTTTATTTTTTTTAGAAAATTAAAGATAAAAATATTTGTACTTAAGATTCTAATAGCGAAATATGAAAACTAGTGCGTAAAAAACTTTTTCTTTACTATAGGAATGCAAATGCATCCCTAGGTTCTGATGCACTTCAATGCGTTAAATAATTAATTAATTTTGTATTTTCATGATCAAAGAAGTTTAAGTTTCTGTTTATTTATAATCTATCACATAGCAAATAGAGGAAATACATAGCAAAGGACATACATGTCAAATGAGTAAATATTGTCAAATATATTTGTGTGAATATTTCTAGAACTTTTTTAAATTTTGTTTTGCAGTTCTCGATTATCCTTGACCGGAAGTAGAACATTATTAAGTGCCCCAAGCACAGAAAGCCTAACTGGATCACAGCATGAACGTAAAGACAGTGGCGAGTCATTAATTCCAGCACCAACTGCAACATCAAAGCGTGCCTCATTCATTGAGGTAAGACGATATATTCTATAATCATAACACAAGTGAGACTCATTTATAATAATATACGAAGTATATACTTTTACATTCAGTAATAAAATTATCTATCAAGAACGTTATACAAAAAAAAGAAAATTTAAGGCATGTAACTGGTTTATACATATAATTCCTAAAAAATTATAAATTATTTGTTACATTTTCAGTTTTTAACTAAACAGGTTTTGACATTTGAAAATCTTTAGGTCTTTTTCGATTATATTTATATGTCTCTTATACATTTACGCGCAAAGAATCCCATTCTGTGACTCGGTAACAAATCGATAAAAGTGCACGTATGTATATGTCATAATCGTGTGTTTGGAAATACGTGAAGTAGAATTAACGGATGGGAGAATTGTAAGAGAAAAGAGAAAGGAAAACATCCATAAGAAAAGAAATGTGAATTTTTATGTGAAATCAAGTCGGCGGACTCCGTTGGCACAGAATGATTCATATGGGAATGCACGTACGTGTTTCAGAAGTCCCCTAGCACGAGCTCGCCTCCCGGCAAAAAGCCAAAGGCCCAAGATGATCACAATAATGTAATTAATATTCATTAATTGTAATATCTCAGTTATTTTAATCACCTTTCTAATATCTTGTTCTTTCGCATACTAGCTGTTTGTTCGATCATCCAGCATCTCGTAACACCATGTAACTTTTCACAACTAAAATTACCGCCACTGCACCTTTTAACGGATATGCCGGTCTGTTCTTAGACGGATCACGGACCTGATTTTGTTTTTTTACTCTTCGTCCATCATACCTCCATCATTGTTCTGTTTATCCATCAGCTTCATTAACTGAGTTCTATGATGCTTTCGATTTACGAGAAGTCGATGGTTTGGGAAGGGTGTATTTTTTTTTTATCAGAGTGGGTTAGGAACTGAAATTCTCCTTGCATTTTGTTTGCAAGGATGATAACACTAAGTTAAGTGGACGAATCTTTAACAGCATCATGGTACAGAGGTATAACGTTTGCTTGTGATCAGTAAACTTACTCTCGGAATTATGTCTGTTAAGAGTTAGTTCTCTTGGAACGCGGGAATGTGCAAGTTTGACACTCAGTGTTAGGAACGTAAACATAGTTGAGATAGTTGATGTTTTGTGACTTTTAATACACATCCTGTGTAAATGCAATACACGATATTCAACTCATCGACTGGGACTATATACATACATACATACATACATACATACATATATATATATATATACACATATATATATCGTTAGTACTAATAGAGTTACTCAATGTAGCTTGTTAGTTGTTTGTTGTCACGACTAATCTCTCATTAATCACTATAGGACAGACTAATTTCCACTCAAATGTAAATAAAGAAACAAAACGGCATCACATTTAATCGTACATTTATTATTATTATTAATTAGGAAATATGGGGTGTTTTTTTCATTGCCGCATTTTGAGAATGGTCACGTTATCTTTGTTTGCGCCATTCATGTATTATTCAGTTATACCGTGTATATATATGTATTGTACACATATGCGTTTCAAGTTGGTACAGGTACACAGGTTCTCCTGGAGACTTAGAAGAAAGCTCTTTAAGGCGATATGCAATTCTTTCATGCGATAATAAAAAGAACACCCGACTGCACGAAGCGCAAATATGTCTTATTTGTCTCCTTTCTGTAATCCAGACAGGTTTTGTAGAAACATTGAAGCCGCAGTTCGTGCCCGGTCAGGTGATGGCAGGTTCGGCGGCGGCCGCAAACGTGGTGGAAGAAAAATTGTCGCACTTGCAACTCGTACAAGAAAATGATAATTTGAAATCTCAGGTAAAGAGTGAAATGTTTTCTTTATATTGTAGATATATATGTATATTCCGCTAATTGTTTTATTACTGTGTTACACATATTTAAAAATTACATACGTGTATTAAACTTGTTACATTACAGGTACGTGATCTTACCGAGAAGGTGGAAACACTGCGTGTAAAACGAATGCAGGACAAAGAGAAGATGAAGGATTTCGAAAAGACGAAACTTCAAGTCGAGCAACTGCTTGAGTTCAAAACTAAAGTCATGGAAAGTCAAGTGAGTGCATATATTAGACTTTTTTAAAACATCAATCTTTCTAAATGATCAAAAATTATTTTTTCTTTTTTTTTTAAAGGCAAGTCTTCAGAGAGACCTTCAACGTGCTCGACAAGAAGCCAGAGAGGCTCACGCGGCGAGAGAACAATTTCAGGAAGAGATGTCCGATCTCGCCGAGACAGTAGAAATGGCTACATTAGACAAAGAAATGGCAGAGGAAAAGGCTGAAACTCTTCAAATAGAACTCGAACAACTTAAAGAAAAATTAGAGGAACAAACATTAGATCTAGAGATATTACGCACGGAAATGTCCGAAAGGGTAAATATTATATATATATTTTTTAATATTAATCATTAATGTTATATTGTATGATGATTATTTTTGTTGCGACTATTTCTTATATGATACATATTTGATTTATATATTTGTGTGAAACTCTAAGGCGGCTGGCAGCGGATCGACCACTACAACCGTTTCACATTACGAGGTGAAACAACTTGAGCAACAGAATAACAGACTGCGTGAAACGCTCGTAAAAATGCGCGATTTATCAGCCCACGAGAAACACGAGTTCCAGAAATTGCAGAAGGATATGGACCAGAAGAAATCAGAGATCTTGGAATTGGGACGTACAAAAGAGAAGTTATCGGCGCGTGTCGAAGAAATGGAGCATCAAATAGCGGATTTGCAGGAACAAGTTCGTGTCGCTTTTATAATTTATGTATCTTTTCGAATGACATGTAAGTTATTAACGTCTGTTGCAGGTCGATGCGGCTTTAGGAGCTGAAGAAATGGTCGAAGTGCTTGGCGAAAAGAAAATGGCGTTGGAGGAAAAACTTGCCGAACTGGAAGAGGCTGTCGCGGATTTGGAAGCTTTGCAGGTACATAGTTTCGCACAATGTTTTTTATAAAGTATACAACACAATTTTCAACGAATATTATGAAATAACTTGTCACATCTGTTTTTAAGGACATGTCCGACCAATTGGCGGAATCGTCTAAAGAATTAGAGCTGGAGCTTCGTGAGGAATTGGATCTCGCTCTTGGGGCAGCACGCGACGCTCAACGGCATCGAGACGCCGCGTTAGAAACGCTTGCGGATCGCGAACTAACTATCACAAAGTTCCGCGAACTCACGCATCAGTTGCAAGAGCAGTGTTTGCACCTGCAGCAACGCGTTCAGTCGACGGAGTCTACCAAGTCCAATGTTCGAGGCAAGCAAAAAAAATATATAATTCTCTCAAATTTTCCTTAAACTTCTAATAAAAAATTCTATGAAGTCATATACTTTGTTCACAGGTGCGGATCAACAACTGGCAGAAATACTAGATTTCCAGAAAACATTTGCCGAAACCCGAGCGCAAACTAAAGCGGTCGATCTGGAACTGCGTCGGCTGGATGCCGAGGAGGCGCGAAATCACGTGTGCTACCTGTTGTCTTTCATGCCACCTGCATTTTTAGCTCGCGGTGGAGATCACGACGCGATACTGACGCTTCTGTTGGTTCCTAGAATGATGCAGAAGACGGAAATATTGATCTCTCAGGTCCGAGAGAAGTACCGATCGATCGAGAAGATAGACAAGTAACGATATTTTCATATTTGTTTTCTCTACATAAAATAAGTTTCAAGTTTCTTGACATTTAATATCTTGTTTATCTTTTATCACGCAGAGCTTCTGTAATAAGAGGTCATTCGGTAGCTCAATACTCGTTCAGATGTCGTTTGTGTTCGCACATGTACGCCTTGCAAACGACACTGAGCTGCTTCGAGTCGGCTCTGAACTCGTGCACCCCGGATATGTTGCTCAAAGCGGGTGCAGCTTATCCGGAAATGGCGGCGCAAGAGAAATCCTTGGATTCGTTAATCGAACTAGCAAAGAGAGATCAGTTGGATGAGAATTTGCCGATGGATGCGATCGAAAAGTGCTGCGTCTACTTCGCCACGATGTTCTCCGTGCTCTTCGGCGAGAACACAGCCATCAATCAGGCGCGTCTGATTGTTAACGGCACGAGAACTTTGGGCAGTTCGTGCGACGCTATTGCCACTGACGCTAGAGCGATTAAAGCGTTGATACAAGGAGAAGGTGGCGATATAGGTTTGCTTTGTCAACACGTCGAGAAAACTTGCGAGATGATCCAGCAGCATTTGAAATCTGCCAGAAGACGCGTTCCGCGAGATCACGCTGGTCCAGCGTTTTCTGTAGGCGCCAATCTAGGCTTGGATAAAGACAGTAACGAACAATTCTCAACGTGCTATCAGCACGCGGTGAAAATTATGAAAACGCTTCAAAACCTACTGAAGAATGCTCTGCAGGCTATCATTGAAAATGGCGACTTAGAGACAGGACTCGCGGCCGATAAGTTGAAGGAAATGGCCGCCACGTCCAGCGAAAAGGTGTACGACACAGAAGATCTGGGTCCTGTGGCGACTATCAAAGCTAGTTTAACAGTGATACAACAATTGGCGACGAATCTGGCCCAGAAGATGGCCGAATGCGAAAACGAACTGGCTATAAGTGGACAGACACAGAGTCAGCAGCAATCACTGGAGATCGATCAACTAACACCTATCGTAATTAGAGCAAATGCAGTTAGAAAAGATGCCGAAGAAACGAAGGTGCTTAGCAGAAAGCTTGAAGCGAGAGACAGTGATATACGCGAAGCGAGATTGGCACTGCGCGAAAAACAAGAAGAACTGTCCGAAATGACGCTGCGGAAAGAATTGGCCGAGAAACGCTACGCGACACAGCAACACGAACACGAGATGAATGTCGAAAAGCTGAAGAGAAAATTAGAAGAGGCGCAAAATCAATTGAAACGCAAGGAAAAAGAATTCGAAGAGACGATGGACCATCTTCAGACCGACATCGATAGTCTGGAAACGGAGAAAGGGCAATTGAAAGAGAAACTGAAATCTATTGGCAAGAAGACCATAATGTCTGGCCTGGACAGCATGACAGGAAGCACTTCGATAACAAGCGCTCTGGACAACAAATATTACGTGCAGGAGATAAACGCTCTGAAGGAAGCTTTGAACAACGAACACCAGCAGAAGAAGAAAATATTGTGCGATGTTCTGCGTCAAAAATTGGAAAGTTTGGAACCGTTGTCGTCGCCAGCGAATTACAAAAATCTGGATTCGACGATTCAAGAATTGCGGAAGAGGACCACCGATCTTGTCAAGGACGTCGAGAAGACACTAGTGTATCCTACGGTTCCCGACTTGAGACGCAAAGTGCCCGAAACGTCTTATCATTACTTATTGGAGCGGCGAAGAAAAATCATGCAGCTGAAAGAACGAGCTGACCAATTAGCGGTAAGTGGAGATAATGAAACTACAATTATATTCGTTATCTGCATATCGAGCGTTTATATATTTTCTCTAGGCACAAGTGCGTCGCGAGGCTATCAAACGCACACCCGGTGGAAGAGCGGAAGCGAATTTTGCCGTGTATCCGAATCGCGAAATGGCGGCGGCGATGAAGGAACGCAAATTAGTCGCAGCCGAGATAAAAATCCCTTTCACCGGTCCGGAACAATCTTTCTCTATTAATGTAGGACCGCAAGAACTTAGGAAAATTCACACTTTGCTGTCTTATTGAAGAAAAAAATCCATGTTGCGCTTTATTAGTTTGTCTCTTAACGACAGAGAATATGTGATCACGAAGAAGATTTCTCTTGCAACACTTTTTAAATAAGTTTTTAATGCAATTTTGTCATACTGTGTTGTTTTACTTATCATGTTTTATAGAAACAAAGGAAGTTTAAATTATTAAAAATATTGCTGTGAATAATAATGATAATAATTCAGTACTAGATTTTTATACGGACAATTTTAGTTGTATCCTTGTGTCGGCGTGAAAGAGGTAGTAGGACAGATCTAGTAATTCGTAAAGTTTGCACTCGTGCAGTGTTTATTTATTGGGCTACAGCACGATGACCGGCGCATCGCGGCTGGGACGTTCATCTCCAGTGTTTTATTACGTTATAAACGCGCAATGTTATGTAAGTATTAACAATTCGGCAAAGAAATTTTGCGCTCCCACGAATTTTTTTCTCTTATTATATATATAATATATGTCTAAGAATTGTCAAATATATATATATATGATCTATAAATATTTACATAATTAATTCTTGTATTTACACCTCAAACACGGTATCACAATAATAAAAAGTAGTGCACGGTCTTATATAGCAGACCTACCTTGACCAAATGTCACATAAACGCTTTCACCGTGCTGTTGTGTGTGTGTGTATATATATATATATATATA
>QVNV01005423.1:0-24712 GCA_014825455.1 Pseudomyrmex pallidus | reverse complement strand
TACAACATGTCACGATACTGTATCTCCATCGTCACGCATGCGCACAGCCGCACATGCGCGTACAGCCGGTCCCATATCGGAACACTGTTCCCAACTCCCATCTTCCATTCTCAGAGCGCGACGAGCATTGGCAGCAGGTGTTGTGTGGGGTGTGGGGTGGTTTATAGCTCGTACGATTTTCGACTTCCTGGTGTCATCAACCGGCGCGATCGTCTACCACGTGTTGTTAATTATACCGGAATAAACTTTCTCTAGTTTACTTTCTACAAAGTTTCTCCGAAGTGGATAATAATCGGTGAAAAGAAAAACAAATTCTATACACGTAACGAAATTTATTATCGAGAAACGCTCTAAACAAAGTTTATATAAATCTGACTTGAAAAACACAAACGTTAAATTTTGAGATAAAAGAGAACCGTAGAATTCTCAAAACAAAGTTTCGGCTGTATTATGGTAATGTTTTTTGTATAATGTCGTAAACACAAGTGGAAGAGGTCAAAGCAGCATTGCTCTAACAATAAGTATACATTGCACGACACGTATACACGCACGCTCACACAAACACACACACACACACACACACACACATACATCTGTAGAAGAGTACAAGAACAAAAATGACAAGTGATGTGTAAGTGTGAGACAAAATAACTGTGTGGAATGTTCTTCAGACTAGCGAGAATTTCTTTAATTGATATTAAACATATATGTTGTTAAAAAATTTGAGAAAAATTAATTCTTCGCGGACTTGTATCTTTGAAACTACTAGAGATTTTTTGTTTGTTTCTTCTTATCGAAAGCAGAATTGTTCAAACGGTCGAAGAACAAAATCAAAATTGAAGAAATATCGATTTTTCGCGAAGATATTTGATTTTTAAGTTCGCGCGGGTTTCGCAGATCCAGTCTGGTCTGACTTGTAGGGATCAACTTTTGTAGGTCTGACTTTTGGAGATCTGACCGCGAAGAGTTAATATATATTATATCCTATATATTATATATTATTTGTTGCATTTCACAGATTACAGGACGATCAGTACGTACATGAGAACTGGGAATCACCCGCCGATACAATAAAAGCATATCAATGCCAACAATTAGATATGTTTTCGCCACAGACAGTTACAGATGACAAGCATCTGATGTCTCTATCAATTTATGACGGTAACGAGCTACATATATCTAAAAAAATAAAAATGGATTTCTTATCGTAGTGGGAAATGGCCAATGTGAGGCAAAAACCAGATCTTTGGGTCAATGAACTTTTTTATTTAATAAATGTTACAAACGTTTCGACTCCAAATTTGGGTCTTCTTCAGTGCCTATAATTAATTGGATTTCTTATATTATCACATGTTAATTGTTGATATATTATTTGTTTACATAGATCACAACGTCCTCTTGGGATCCACCGCAATAACCGAAAACATATGGACTGGCGTTTTCTATTATTACACAAATCTTCCTAACTCCAAGAATGACAATATTGCCGTAACACGCCAATTATGTTCTGGCGTTAGCGAAATTCTTTTCTTGGACCAAAATAGATTTGTTGTTGCAAACGATGACAGTGAGATACACCTTTATCGAATAGACCCAACGGAAGATGAGAAACCAGACCTCTTTCAAGTAAAACATCGCCCTCAAGAGAATGGTATTCTAACAATGTCTTACTTAACCACAGCCAACAAACTTGTTACAGGAGGATTAGATAGCGGGTAAGATGTTTGTCAAACATATGAGGTTACTCGCGTCAATGTATAAAACGGAAGAAAAAAAATTATCGCTCTTTTTATGTCAGAGTATTATTCGAGAAATTTTCCATTGCAGTGTAAAACTCTGGGATATGAATGATGATTTCACTCAGACACACGTCTACGCTAATGCACACATGTATGCCATCACTTGTGTGGCTGCAGATCCCATTGGGAAGTCGAGGTTCGCAAGTACCTCTGTAGATGGTGAAGCTATGATCTGGGACATCAATGATCCTAGGCCCGCGCAATGTATGTAAAACAATTTATCTTTTTTTATCGCCGCTTGTTTTATTGTTTAGTGTTTAACGAATCTTTTATTTCTCAATAGATATAGGTGTCAAACTATCTTGCGAATTAAATGCAGTAAGTTGGAACGTCACCAGTTCTGTTATAGCGATAGGCGCGGAGGACGGTACTGTCATGGTATTTGACTTGAGAAATACAAAATCTGCACTACATGAACATGTTGCATGTACTAGAGGTATATCCAAGTTGCTCTACAATCCGAATCCGGAATGGTAAGAATTCACGTTTCACGGTGACGTTTAAATTCTTCTCGATTGTGATTCGTGCGCTGTAAGACCTCTCTCTTATCTTTTAGTGCAAACCAACTAGCATGTGCGTCCTACGATACAACTGTGAAAGTTTTCGGTGACGAGCTAGTGATTCAACTGAACGATGAGCAGCATTCCGACTTTGTAACTGGACTCGCATGGTGCAAAAATTACCTGTACTCGTGTGCTTGGGACGGAAATTTGTTTAAACACGAAATAGCAACCGAAACGATTGAAAGAAATGACCAAAATTAATATATTGTGTACATATTATTTATTTGTGTACATATATCAAATGTTGACTGTGCATTATTTTTCAACTTTTGCAATTTTAATAAAATCATTGACTGCTTTTTTCTTCTGAATAAGAAAAAGGAAACAATTCTGTTCCACTGTATACACCATGTTAGATCATAATTATATGTATCAATAGTGATCATATTGATAAAATAAAATTTTTATATGTGCTGCTGAGAAGAGAAGTCGTACATTTTTTTGTTCATTAAAAATTCTGTGTGAACAATGATATAATAGAGACAATAATTCCTCTGCATTTATTCAAACTTGTTGATTATTTCGAATATTTTTGTAACATAGATATTCGCAGGTGTGTGATGTTTTTTTGCGTGTGTGTGTGTTTTAAATATACTTGCGAATGACACAGCTGAAATATAATATCGCTATGTGCATAACAGTAACGTAAGAATCGGATAAGTGTGTATAAAGAATTTCTGTGTGTGTGTGTGTGTAAATTATTAATCTTAAAAATCTCAATATTGCTAACCAATAATTCGACCAAGTCATTTCTCTTCTTTTGACTCTACGCGTGTAGAGTAATTAAATACCCAATACGATTCTATTTACAAAATAAAGTCAATATTAAACCAGATAAAAATCTAGTCAAATAATGTGTAAAACGGAATTACCATAGATCGAGGCACATAGTCGCAAAAAGTATGTTCAAAAGATCCAAAAATTCGTTTTTTTTCCGAGCAAAGTAATCAATATAAAATACTTGTGATAAATGTAAAACAAATGAGAAAAGTCTATCGCACTGATTGTATGAATATATTCTTCGCACGTGTGTGTGTGTGTGTGTGTGTGTGTCTCTGTTTATACCTCATAAAATTTGTGAATTATTTTACCCGAACATACGGTATATATGTATAACATTTTCTTACAAATATTTCGAATATCTAAACTTTGTGTATATTTACGTTCTTGTACTGCAATTCGTAGGATTGATTAGGACAGTTGCATAAATAATTTCTTATGTAAGTACATTACTATTAAATTTGGTTTTATGCATAAAATGTGTATATAGCATATACATAGCATAAGAAGTAGAACCACAAGAGAAGGATAATATATAATTATTGTTTATATAGTATCTTTTTTCTCGTATATATATATATATATTTTTTTTTTTTTTTTTTTTTTTTTTACACTGAATTGGCCCATGTATAAAGTTGACTGTTGTTTCGGATGACGTTGCTCAAAGAGATAGAAGTTATTCTAATATCTTCCGTTGATATGAACGTTTTGTTTTTTTTCCAACTGAACATTGATCAATTTCTGCTTAAATTTGCGATTATAAATTCTAACAGCTAGCTATGCGATCGTTCTGACGTATAAAAACTCGCGAAGGACAGCACATACATATTGTTATAAATGATTGATTCATCGAAATAAAAAGCAAATAATAATATATGTAACATGATCGAACGTATGTCTAAACGTGTTTGAATTGCACATTAAAGATTTTATATAGAGATGATCGAAGATGTCGGGTTCGGTACGCTCGCAACACAATTTGCGTAACTGTGGCACCGTCGTTGACAACAACGAGTGTGTTCGCGTCGATACAACAAGAACGCGATGCAAACGTGCCAGCGTGAGTGGCGTTTATTAGTCTCCGCGTTTTCTCAGCGGAGAATTTATTCTGTAACTTTTTTTTGTTTTTAACGTTTGCGTGTTACAGAGGCATAAATGCACGCGTTGCGAATATTCGCGCAGACAAAAAAGACGTTGAGCGTTTGAGGAGCGCGCTGTTGGCGATCTAATTGCGCGTTTGTTCCATCTTTTTTGAGTTGTTCTCACATCTCATCTCAGAGATATAAAAGACGAAACCGACGCGGTAGCGATGCGTATAGCGCGTTCCCCAACAGCGCAGCGAAAAATGTTATCACAAAATAGCTGCGCGCGACAAAACGAAATCTGTCGCCACGAGTTACAGAACAAGGATTACCCTCCTGGACCACTTAACTACGTACTTTGTTCACTGTATTATTAGGAATTATTAAAATCGTTATGTACAATTCTTTTTTTTTTTTTTCCTCATATGTTGAAATATATATCATTGCCTTATGTATGCGACTAACGCGACATGCAGCTTGCGTAATCGGGGACGTTCTTTTTTTCTTTTTTTTTTTTTTTTTTTTTTTTTTTTTTTTTTTTTTTTTTTTTTTTTTTTTTTTTTTAATAACGTGATCTGTGTCTTTTTTTCCTTTCCCATGTCGATAATGTGATTATCCCCCCTTCCCCCCACATTTGAGCATTTGTATTAATTACAATCCGAAGTCTCTGTCGTCGTCCTCCGGCCTCACGTCTCCGTATCTCCAGATATTGCGATGGTTGTGTTTCGCGTCCTCTTCGGCCTTCTTGTACTCCTCGATCTGCAAGTTTCAATCGCAAACTCAGTAAATCGCGAGATGCTCTCTTTTTTTGTTTTTCAAGCGATAATAAATTTACTAGTTAACTAACCAATTTAGCAAGTCTTCTATCTCGATGCTTCTGAACGTGCAAAAACCCGTCCGAGATGAGTCCCTTTCCGATATCTTCGTTCGTGTTTGGCTGAACCAGTGTCACCGCAGTCACGTTATTGCTCATCTTGTATTCCACATTCAAGAGCAGAATTTTGTCAAGCACATCCTCCTTAAACGCATCCACTGCGTATCTCTTGTCGTCAGTCTGGGGAAATATTGTGAAAGTGTGTGTTATTTATATTGTATATGTTTCTACAAGCCGGTATTCAATCAGTTTGTATTACGTTCAATTGATTTAGCATTTCCTTCCGTTTTTTTGTTTATTGTTATTACATCAAAAACTTAATTACTTACGTCGCTTGGCAGAGTCACACACGCGAGCGCGTACTCATGAGCGAACGGCTTATCGGTCGCGAAACGCGCTGGCAAATCGGCGACCCGTGTAACATTAAGAGTTTCCCTGTTGCCGTAATCGATGTAGAACACGCTGACGTTGGTGCCCGAGACTTTCTCCGTTTTCACGCGATACCACTGATCGTCGCCGCTGAACTTCGCGACCGCCAGATCACCTCTGGTGGGCTTGTAGGCGCCGGGAAGCGGCGGATTGGCGGCCAACTCCTGGCGCAACTGCAGAAGCATGTTCTCGAGAAGGCTGCCCTGATCGACGAACTGGGCGTAGAAGTGAAGATCGTCGGTAACTTCAGAGATCACAACTTTCTGATAATCGATCTTGCGCTCTTGCGCTTCCTTCTCGTCCACGATCTTGTCAGTCTCCACCGGCGTTTCCACGCGGTTCTTCCAGATCTACATCACAAAGTCGTATATCAGCTTCTTCCTTTTTTTTTCACGAAGCTATTATTCGAGTAAATGAATGTGCATTTACATTGCAATTGAACACGTGGATATATACTTACATTGAGCTTTTTCGTCTTCGCGCGTTCCTCCGCGGCTTTGAGAGTTCTCGTGAGTTCTCCGGAATCCGGGAAATTGACAACTTCCGCGAGACCTTCCTCGACCAACGCCACGGACATGTTGACATCGTTCACCGTTAACCAGCCAATGAAACCGCTCAGCTTCGTTTCCGTGTTCTCGATCTTTATCTCCACGTCCCGCTGGAAGCAATGCTCTTTGGTGAAAGCCAAGGCTTTCTCGCCGTACTCGTCGGCTTTTACGACCCCGCCGCCGGGCAGGGTTCTCTGGCATCGCGGCGTTCTTATTCCAGCCAGCACGAACGTGATCACGTAATCCTCTTTGGGAAGGTAGAGCTTCAGACGCGAACCGCTCGTTACGAACTCGACGACCGCTCTGATACCTTGCGCCCGTTTGAGCGACGTCAGGAACGCCTTCGCCTTCGAAGGATCGTTCGAGAGATCGACTATTCTGTGAACGGGAATGTCTTTCTTCGCGTGCAAACCGTGCTGCGATTTTTCCGCTTTGCTCTCCGCGACCTGCAGGAGATTATAGTGAGAGGAACGTTGATCGTCGTTTTGTCTGTACTTGATTACTCGCGCGAGACCTCGTCCGACCAGTGCTTCGGCGATGTTCCTGCGTTGTTGATATGAAAAAAAAAAAAAAAAATAGAAACGATCGATCTTGAAGTATTTCTAACGCAAATGAGCAAAACCCATTAAGCGCAGAATAAATTTTTTTCCGTATTTACTTACGTTTTGCCGCAAGTTACGGTGCAACATAATTTCTCCGGGAAGTTGTCCCTCGCCGGTTGCGTGTAATCGACCACTACTTTGACGTTTTTTCTGATGAACTTCTCGCGCAGAAACTCCCGCGCCTCCAGCATCCACGGTATGTCGTAGAGCGGTCTGAAATCTTTCGCTCGCGTAGCGTTGTTGCTCTCGTCGTTCTTCTTCTCTCGAGTGGGCGGTCGAATACTGCTCAGAAATACTTTCTTGTTCTCTCCGTTTTGCGTTCGGATAATAAGCGCGTCCGCGTTAACGATCTCCACGACGGTGCCGGTGAACTCGATCTGCGGTCCGGACGGTTTGTAGTCTTTCCACAACCGCAAACGCGCCTCCTTCGCGGCCTTCTCAGCGAGATACAACTTTTCCGCGCCGGCTCTGCTGTTGCTGATCGACCAGTCCTGGCATTTCGCAAAACCTTCGCTCAACAAGATCTCGGCAATGTTTCCTAATAAAAAAAAATAATCGCCTTTGTACACGTTATGCGAATTAAATGGTTTGAATATTCACGATATGAAGGGAGATATGGTGCTGGAATAGAGTGACATTAGATCAGCCATCAGTTCGTATATTTCACCGTTCCACACTTGATGGTTCGGCCACTTTGAACTGTAAGTGGCTCAGGGAAGTGGTCAAAAGAAAGCTAAAAGCAAGTTAAATATTCGTACAAAAAACTATTCGCGAAAATTGAACAGGTTTGGAAAATATTGAAACTCCGCGATTGGCCTCGTTCAAAACACGTGCAACGAACTTACCTTTAGGATGAATAATGCTGCCGATGAAGTTATTGTTGTTTACCGATTCGAGCACCACTTCGACGTCTCTGTGCAAGAGTCGCGATTCAACAAAGTATCTGGCCTCGTCCGCATAGGGATCGCCAACAGAATTTTCGCGGCGTCCGTTTGGCCATCCAGGACAGCGAACGCCCGAAATCATCAGCGTTATGTTGTAGAAATCAGGCAGAAGCAAAGCCTTCACGGTGGATCCATCAAAGACAAATTCGATGATGGCTTTGATCGGTTTCTTGCCGAACTTTTCTACCAACTTTCGCGGATCGTCGACGGTCCATTTAACGTCCCGTACGTGTGAGCTGGCTGACTCTGACCACTTTCCTTTTTTCGCAGCTTTTGCGATGTTTTCCAGTTCGATCAGTCGTTGCTGCTCAGCCGAAGGATTGCGGTTGTCTTTTTTTACGGTTACCAGACCCTCGGACACCAAAGTTTCAATAACATTTTCCCCATTCCTGTCTGTAAAATAATATTCGGTAATTATAGGAACGTCATCACTTTTAAAAATTGTTTAATTTTCAATATTTCATTTTTTTTTCTTTTTATACTTCTTCAGTCTTAATTGCTTGTGTGTATGTATGCACCACTGTGCAATGCAAATACCTTTTCCTAACCAAACCGTTCCATACGATCTGCCTGTGTTAACTGATTTTTCAGTGGCAAAGGTGACATCCTGTCCAATCAGCTTCCTGCGTAAAAATTCTCTTGCTTCCCAAGCGTAAGGTTCGTCTTTACTTTCGTCGGTACTGTGAGTGAAAAAAATTAACATTTTTAACCGACACAAGAATAATCATTCTGTCATTTTCAAAATTTGCATGCGCTTTTCTTCTTTTAAAAACCTTGAAAAAAAAAAAATTTACAAGCACACAGAAAATTCATGCGTATGAGATATGTCAAGAGACAAGTTAGAATTGTGCATTACACATTTTTGCATATCACATTTCATTATTATATACACACGTGTCATTTCCTTTCCAGCGTTCCAGCTTGGGAGCAGTAATGTTGCATAAAGTAATCGTTGCCTCGGGTGGAGGACCACCCATGGGCTGTCCACGGATAACAACGGTGTCTCCGGATATTACCTAGAAATAATTTAAGAAGAGTAAAGATACCCTAATACCTGAACCAATGTATTTAATACAATATTTCGATTGTAATTTATTTATTATATTTAATATATACATTATAAGCAGCACGGAGACATTTCACGTATATATATATTTTTTTTCATACAATTTTTAAATAAATTCTTGTTGGAAATTATTCGACGAGACACGGCGAGAGACGAGCGATTAGAATTGCAAAATTTGTGTTTAAAGTTCACGTTTAACACGGGTCGTATAATTAACACACGGTCTGCGCCCGAAAGCACATGGCGAGGCGGCGGCGCGGCGACGTTATTTTAAATGGTAACCATATGTTCTGTGGTCGCGACTTCTGCCAGCTGGGTGAGCTGAGAAAAAGTCAACATCGACATTGTGCGGAGAAACAAACGAGAGTTTCGAGCGGAATCTCCGCGAAACGAGGCGCGCGTGTGTCGAGCTCGCAGTGGCCGGTCGCGCGGGGGCCCCGGTAAGTTCGCTCGGCGTATTCGCTTCTCACCTGCTTCACCACTCCATTTCTGATTTTCACCGGTGCCTGCTGTGCGCTCATCTTGTTATGCGAACTTGGAATCGAAGAAACGACGGAAGTCTTTCGCGAGACTTGTGTGTTTCGGAGCGATCGGCGGCACGTGCTCCTCTATCGCGAGAGTCGAGAGGTGGTGGTGGTGTGCGGCGATGCCTGTGTGTCCAAGTACGACGTGGTTCCACGTGGTGTGTTTATCAAAAAGTTACGCAAACCGAACTCAGGAGTACGTTGACATGTTGGCTGTGATATAAGGCGGAGAGAAGCAAGGCACCTTGCGCTTTCTTTCCCTCGCACAGCTCGCGCGTACACACGGGTCGGAATTGTTAATCGGCGGCACGAGCGCGATCTACACAATCGCAAAACACGCTCTGAAATTCGTTTGGATTTGGTGGTGATGTGGCAACACGCGACACACGGTGCGCGGCACGGTGTCGCACTCTATGCTCCGACTTCGAGCTGACACGTATATGTCGAGAGGAGGAGGAGGAGGGATGGCGGCGTATGCAAGAAATTCAATCGCGCACAAAACCGCGAGCGCGATAATCGCGGGAGGATCCGTTGTTGCTGCGTTCGCACTTCGCACCTGTTTGTGCAATGTATTTAATTTTTTCTCCCCTCTCCCACTTCTTCTTCTTCATTTACAGGTCGTACATCCAGAATGAGGGAATCGAAGAGAACAAAGTACAAAACTACCAACAATTAAAAAAAACAAAAAAAAAGGACAGAGAATGTACTATTGTTTATACATATAGTTTGTTACATGTATCTTATAATTTGTTATATGTAATTTATTTATACGAAGATATATGTAATTGATAATTCCAAAGATAACGAAATTGTTTACTCTGCCATTATTTTTATAAAATATGCACGAAGGGACACACAGTTGCAAAACGATCGGTGACTCCGAAAGTAAAAAAAAAAAAAAAAAAAAGACAAGAACACTATTTATAGTTTCAAAGATATAAGAGATTGTTTACTCCAATATTATTTTTACAAGACGTGTGTACGCACGTATTTGTGTACAGAAATATCACAACTTGCAGTGTCATTTACTATTACGGTAAAATGTTATTTATTTCAGGAAACAATTATAGCGAATCGCAGCAACATTGAATAAAAAAATACTTGCAAGATTATTCACACAATTTTTTAAAAAAATAGACCAAGATATTTGTTCACAAATACAAATCTAAGAGAGATCAAACTTCTATAAGACTTTATTTTTCATCAATCACCAAGTCTAGTCAACGTTACATCCTATCACAAAATTTCTAACTCGGATGTAGGGAACATTCGGGTGGGAAGACACGTCGGAAAAGTATGTTTCAAATACGATACTTTGTTTTGTTTTATTTCGCACGAGTTTACACATCTCCTTAAAAGTAAGTTTTGATGAATCTGACAAATGGAATGATATGAAGAGAGTCTGAAAGGTAAATACGCAAAAGTATAAAAAATAATATATGCAATGGCGAACTCTTGGGGACGATCGTGTTAAAGAGCAAATACATTCCTTGAAGACAGAATCAAGTGGCGGGCTTCGTTTTTTTTTTTAACGCGACGCGATCAATATCACTATTTCGTAAAATTAATACACACATCTATATGTAAATGTTTTGCTGTAATCCTACAGATACAAGCATGACACTTTGTTCTGTCGGTAAGAAAAAAGACGAGAGAACAATGAGAAACAAAAAGAGAACCCGTGATATTTCAACGAAATTAATTATTAAGAACAGTCTCTTGCCTTCTACGGATCTAAAAGAAAGTCTTTGGATTTGAAAATAGTCTTTAAGAAAAAAAAACAACTATTTAACATGAGGAAGCTTAATCTACTTCTTCCATCCTCGATGCTTCCTCCGCGTCGTTTTCTAACGTCGGCACTTCAGTTTCCATCTTCTCGTCCTCGGCATTTGGCGTGTCCTCGTCGTCAAAACCTAGGCCGAGCTTGATCATTCTGTAGATGCGCGATGCGTGTACTTGCGGGTCCTCGAGCCCGAAGCCGGACGACAAAAGAGCGGTCTCGAACAAGAGCATAACAAGGTCTTTGACCGATTTGTCGTGTTTGTCCGCTTCGGCCTTTTGCCTCAGGTTCTCCATGATTGGATGATCAGGATTGATCTCCAAGTGTTTCTTGGCCGCCATGTAACCCATGGTGGATGTGTCGCGAAGAGCCTGCGCCTTCATGATTCTCTCCATGTTCGCGGTCCAGCCGTACTGCGACGTTACAATACAGCAGGGCGAGTCCACCAACCTGTTGGACACGACTACCTTCTCCACCTTTTTGTCGAGGATGTCCTTCATGACTTTGCAGAGATTCTCGTATTTCGCCTTATCTTCCTCACGCTTCTTCTTTTCTTCCTCGTCCTCCGGCAATTCCAAACCTTCCTTCGTGACGGAAACCAGTTGCTTTCCGTCGAACTCCTTCAGTTGCTGCACAACATACTCGTCAATAGGTTCGGTCATGTAGACGACCTCGAAGCCGCGCTTCTTTACACGCTCCACGAACGAGCTGTTGGCAACCTGCTCCCTGCTTTCGCCGGTGATGTAGTAGATGTGCTTCTGGCTCTCCTTCATTCTGCCCACGTAGTCTTTCAACGAGCACATCTCGTCACCGGATGCGGATGTGTGGTAGCGGAGGAGTTCCGAAAGCTTCTTCCTGTTCTGGCTGTCCTCGTGAATTCCCAATTTCAAGTTCTTGCTGAACTGCTCGTAACACTTTTTGTAGTTCTCTTTGTCCTCCGACAATTCTTCGAAGAGTTCCAAACATTTCTTGACCAGATTCTTCCTGATGACTTTTAAGATCTTGTTTTGTTGCAACATCTCACGAGATATGTTTAGCGGCAGATCCTCGCTGTCTACAACGCCCTTAATGAAATTCAGGTATTCTGGAATCAGGTCCTCGCAGTTGTCCATAATGAATACACGTCGCACGTACAATTTGATGTTGTTCTTTCTCTTCTTATTTTCGAAGAGATCGAAAGGCGCGCGACGCGGGATAAACAGCAATGCTCTGAATTCCAATTGGCCTTCCACAGAGAAATGCTTAACGGCCAAGTGATCTTCCCAATCATTTGTCAAGCTCTTATAGAATTCGCCGTATTCTTCTTGCGTAATATCATCAGGATTTCTAGTCCAGATCGGTTTTGTTTTGTTGAGTTCCTCATCTTCGGTGTATTTCTCTTTAATGGTCTTCTTCTTCTTCTTTTTCTCATCCTTCGGCTTATCCTCTTCCTCGTCCTCGCCAACATCCTCGATCTTGGGCTTCTCGTCCTCGGTTTCTTTCTCACCCTCCTTCGCAGGCTCTTCTTCCTCGTCTTCGCTCAATTCCTTGTCACGTTCCTTTTCTACGACGAGCTTGATGGGATAGCCAATAAATTGAGAATGTTTCTTTACGATTTCCTTGATCTTCGACTCCTCCAGATATTCGGTTTGATCTTCCTTTATGTACAGGATGATTTTGGTGCCGCGTCCGATTGGCTCGCCGTTGTCAGGACGCACTGTGAATGAACCGCCGGCCGAAGATTCCCACAAGTACTGCTCGTCGTCATTGTGCTTCGAAATTACGACGACCTTGTCGGCGACAAGATATGCGGAGTAGAAACCCACACCAAACTGTCCAATCATGGAAATGTCTGCGCCCGCCTGCAGAGCCTCCATGAACGCCTTTGTTCCAGACTTTGCAATGGTACCCAAGTTGTTTACGAGATCAGCCTTGGTCATTCCAATGCCACTGTAAAAATAAAAAAGAAAATTTTATTTTATATGCATTATTACTACTATGTGTATAAAAAAAAATAAAATATTTGTAGATAAATATTACAATTTTGAAAATTAAGAGAGATTCTTCAAAAAAGTTCAAGTTATTTTAAATAACTATTATATGAAAATTAAATACTCTAGAATTAATTTGACACTTGATATAAGAGAGTGAGATTAATTTAGAAATGCAATGAAATACACTTGATGAACTATCAGATTTGATAAAAAGAAATTCAATTACATCATCAAATATTCATTTAAGAACCTAACCTAACCTGAAGACACTAAATAATTCACTACAATATTTTATTTAAAAAAAAAATTAGACTAATCAAGTTTTTATACGCAATTGATACTTACGAGTCAAGAATTGTCAATGTGCGATCATTCTTGTTGGGGATGATTTTGATGAAGAGCTCTTTGCAGGTATCCAGCTTCGATGGATCAGTCAATGACTCATAACGGATCTTGTCCAAGGCCTGAGGGAATATTCATGTTGTATTTAGTTTTTATTCATATAATCATTGCAGACAATACATAAATCTTTTCTCATATGAATCAATTTGTTTAAAAAATTTTGTTTCAAGAATTTTATGAGATGAAAAAAAAACAAATAATGTTCACACATTTAAAACAAATTATTCACACATTAATCATAACTGTGTATTTCTTTAATATTTCACTTCTATTTTTTTTTAATCAAATTAATTTGTCTCAACCACAAAGAAACAATAATTTGCGACAAAGCAGCGATGATGCAACTGTGTAGCCCAGATCGCATCATCCATTTTTTTTTTTCCACGCGACATCGACCATGCACAAGCTACTTACATCAGACGAGTTGGAGATCAATTCTCGGATGAAGATTTCCTTGTTTGAATAGAACGTATTAATAATCAAGCTCATAAGTTGAGCAATTTCCGCCTGGAAGGCGAAGGTCTCCACCTCGCCGGCGTCCGACATGCTCACGTCCTCCGGCATTTTTGTTCGATAATAATTTAACCTATACAAATTCTACGTAAATCTCACGATTGCCAGGTACGCGAGAATGCACGCGCGCACGCACACCGTCTAAAATCGCAGTGAAAATTCGCTCGGTAGGGCAGAAACTTGGCGCGTTGCGGCAACACCACCGTATCGCTCGAGAACACGAGTAGAAATATTCAATAGTGCGCGCCGCCGCAGCTTATATACTATTGCAGAATGTTCTAGAAGGCTTTGGCGGCGGAAGTTCGAGAACCTTCTAGAATGTTCTATCAAAATAGGATTTCGAGGAGTGAATCGAGGTCCGCGCGATCTTCCTCGCGAGTCGAATCGTCGGAAAATCTCGCGCGGCGATTAAACGCGACGTTCCGTTCGCGAATCTCCGAGCGAGACGCGCTCGCTCCGGTCGATCAACAGATATCCTCTCCCGCGACTAGCGTAGTCGCCGGAAGTGACGACACCTTTCCAGGGATCTAGAACCGTCGCTATAGGTCGCAGGGCGCACGGCAAACGGACGAGAAAGGAGAGGGACGCGTCCGCCGGCGTGTGTGTGTGTGTGTGTGCCGCGAATTCCGCGTACGTGTGACCCGACAATCACGTAAACAATCGGGCTGCTCCATAGATGCCGAGGATGTTTCTAGGTGCATCGCGGGCGTTCTAACAGGAAATTAGCTTTTTTTATTCGACTCGTTCGTCTTGTTTCGACTTGGATTCTTCTCGTCGAAATGTTCAAACTTTTCTGACATCAAATGCAAACGGGGACAAATGCGAAAATAGATTTGTTTTATTTTGTAAATGCAAACGCTGCAAACGTAGCATTGCAGTTATGTCTATAAATAGCAGACATGTAAAGAAGAGAAAGACACGTGGTGTTTGTAAGAATAATTTTATTTACGAGATCATTAAACGTGTAGTTTTTTTTTTTTTTTTTATCATTTAGCATCTTATCAATTAATTTGTTATTATCGATGACGGGGTGAATCGTGTAATTTTTTTACACGTGTCATTGATTATACAATTTGGATTTCGACCGAGAGTCGTGGAATGTTTTCTGCTTTTCTGATTGCAGAATTATTTTCGGCATTTTGATCGTGTCGTGCATTGAGTCGAGTACATTCTGGACCAGTTATTTCAGACTCAACGGACGGGCGCATATGTGTGCGTAAGTGTATACATGTAGCGGATAGTCGGTTCGCGTTTTACATACATATATATATATGTATATTTCGTTGTCTCGTTATTGCATGGCGATCATGTGCTTTAAGTTTTTTGCAGACTCATGGATTCCGAAATTCTGTCCAAACTGATACCCCAGAACAAGGAGCACGTACGACCTGCCTGTAAAAAATGCGGCTACGCCGGACACTTAACCTATCAGTGCCGCAATTTTATCAAAATCGATCCCAACAAGGAGATAGTGCTGGATGTCAGCAGCACGAGTTCGGACAGCGACGAGAATTACGTGACTCCGTTGACGGAGTTGCGGGAACGCGAACTGAAGAAGAAGCTGAAGGAGGCCAAGAAGAAGCGCAAGGAAAAGAAGGCCAAGAAAAAACGCAAGAAACGCGAGAAGACAGACAGCAGCAGCAGCAGCAGCAGCAATGAATCAGAATCCGAGTCGGAATCGGAGTCCGAAGCTTCGAGCGACGAGAAGAAGAAGCACAAGCACAAGAGGAAAAAGAAAAGCTCGAAACACAAAAAGCGCAAGAAGCGCAGAAAGGATGATTCGTCTGACAGTGACAAGAAGTGAATTATTAGTGAGCGAAAAAATCGATTTCACTGAAAAGAGAAAAAAATTCGTCATCGCGCGATTGCGTGTTCCACGTGCGAGAAACTTCTACATTCATTCTCCAGTTCCTTCTGTCATTGAATATTAAACAATGTCACATGACAATGAGAACTGTAAGCGTGTTTATGTACATATTTCTGATGATGTGGCGGATTTTAGCATCTCTATTTTATAGCTGCCTATTTTGTTTTTAAATCTATAAGTAAATATATATATATATATATATGTACACATATATATTGAATTTTTCATGTATATGTTGATTGATATAATAATCTGCACCATATATATATAAGTATACATATGTATTCTGATATTTTTTAGTGTAACATTATCTTCCTCTTTTCTAGAAAAGTATACATGTGTTCTCATTTTCCAAAGTATGACATCATCTTCCTCTTTCTAGGAAATATCCATTATGTCTTCATTTTATTACTAAAAGAACAGGAAGCAAGTCTTGTAGGTGTATTAAGAAGATATATTTTTAAAATGTAACAAAACAAAATGAATTACAAAAGTAATAAATGTATAAAACAATATTATGTAAAATAATTTGATGTTTTTAATACTTGACTTATTTTCATGTACAACCCATGAAGAGCGTCCAGAAAATACAATATGGTAATGACTCCTAAAGTGCAAAGTACAAGCGGACAAGCTTCTGAATAATTTAAATGCAAGTGCAATCAAAAATTGAGAAAAATCAATGCTGGGTTTAGCAAAAGTTAGCTTTAAACGATTATCTGTGATAAGACCATGTAGTTTTTTATATCTTGTTATTTTTAGCTTCGTTAAGTTTATTCCAATCACAAGTAATATATAATTTAGTAATATATATCACTTACTGAAGGCTGATTTCTAATCAACATCTAATGGCCGCGTTCAGAACAATTGCTGAGTCGTCGTCTTGCATCAATACGTTGATTTGCGGTTCTAAAAGCAAGAAACCAATCACATTCGTTTGCTACAAAGCAGCTTGGTCTGTTAAGGCCTGTTCACAATACAGTCGTAAGAAATTGACCAATCACAGACTAATTACAGAAGAATAATCAATTGTGATTGGTCAATGTTTCACAGCTACGACTGTATTGTAGAACAGGCCTTAAACGCCGTTTTCAGTGAACGACCATAACCTCGCAAAATACTGAAAGACACTGTTGGACACTGTTTACAAAGTTGTGAGGACTCCGTTTAGAAGAAACAGAATTTTCTCACACAAAGAGGATTGTTATTTCATAAATTCTTTATTATGACGCGACACGCAAGGAATTGTACCGCAGGCGCGGTGTACACGTATCACGAGAAGAAGAAGGACGCCGCAGCGTCGGGATATGGCACCAACACTCAGAGAGTCGGCAAGGATTCCGTCAAGGATTTCGATTGCTGCTGCTTGACTCTGCAACCTTGCAGATATCCTGTGGTCACGTATGTATTCTGTTCTGTGTATTATATTTTCTCATACATTGAACAACAATCATTATCTCTGTTGCTTTTAAAGGAAAGATGGTTATCTGTTTGACAAGGAGGCAATATTGGAGTATATTGTGACCAAGAAGAGGGAATACGCGAGAAAACTCAAGGAATATGAAAAGCAGAAACAGAAGAAAGAGGTAGGAGCAGTGAAAGTTTCTAGTAAAAACCAATACGCTGATGATTGTGTACAGAATCAGTTATTTAGAAAAACAAACTTGTAAACATTCCAATGTGTGAGCCATTTTCAGCATCAAACTCATCACTAACGTTGTTTGTTGCAGGAGGAATCACAGGAGCAAACTGCTAACGAAGAGATGAAGAAACTTCAGGCTTTTCTGAAGGGTGAAAAAACCATTGTGTCAAACACTTCAAACAATACGGACGCAACTTCAGTATCTAACATGAAGAACGGCAAAGACAAAATGTTGCCCAGTTTCTGGATACCTTCCAAGACACCCGAGGCAAAGGACATTACGTTGCAAAAACCAGACAAGACTATTTACTGTCCCGTCAGTGGAAAGCCACTGAAAGTCAAGGATCTCATTCCTGTAAAATTCACGGAAGTCAATGATCCGGATGACAAGAAATCGCTCATTGTTAAGCAAGCAAGATACATGTGTCCTGTCACACACGATATCCTGAGTAACAGTGTCCCTTGTGCTGTGATCAGAACAACGTAAGAGAAAAATTCTTTAAATTGATCAATATATTTAATCGTTTGTTATTATTTAGCTTCTTGTTATATTTTGTTTATAATTTCATTTTGATTTCAGAGGTGATGTAGTCACTATGGAATGCGTGGAAAAATTGATAAAGAAGGACTGGATCAATCCTCTGGACAATTCCAAACTGACGCCGTCTGATATCATTCCACTGCAAAGAGTAAGCGTAACATACTTCGTATACAATGTATGAACTTAGCACGGCGGTACTAATTATTTGTCTTTTGCTTCTCAGGGTGGAACTGGTTACGCATCAGTTAATGACACACTTGAGGGTAAACACGAAAGGCCAGTATTACAAGCCTGAAGAACAGTGTTTACGCGAGCTTTAATTAAATATAAAAACTTTAGAAGTAAATTAATATTAATATTAATTGTATTTTAGGTGTAAAAAATATAAATTAAGTGTAACATATTATTCGTTTAAATGTAACATATGTTGAAAACTAAAAATATATATCAGCAATTTTACATTTTATATTTAACCCTTTACAAAACTTTATTATCGCACACATAAAAAACTTCTTATTTCTGTCAAGAAATTAATTAGTTGTTGTGAGAAGAATGATTGAACCGAACGTTACGACGGCCGCTAAGCACGGGACGAAGAAAGTGAAATTGAAAGGGAAGGAAAAGACGGCGGAGATAAAAATTCGCGTGGAGAATGTGTGCGCGCGGATAAAAAAGTTTATCGAGTTCCGCCACGTCGGGACGATGGCGCCATCTCGGTCGGTCGGTTGTTTTTCCACGGGAAACACGCGCGCTCCGCCGGGCAGGCGGCAATCTGCGGCGACAACAATAATTCTCTCGCCGTCGCGCTCGTCGGGTCCGCGCGCACGTTCGAAAGACGACCGTGCGCGGTTCGTGCGTGAAAACGCGTGCGTGCGTTGCGCTCCGTTTTTCCGATTTTCTCTCGCGTGAATCGCGACGCGTTTCGCGTCCGGGCGTCGTGTCCGCGCGTGTGTGAACGCGAACGAGGAGGTGCATCCAGAAACGAAAAAAACGCCGAACGTGACGGCGAAGCAGTGAGTGAGCGCGCGTTTCTTCCGCTTTGCGGAAGACTGTTCTCGCGCGAGTCGGCGGGTTTTGTCGCGAGTTTTCGCACGGCGCAAAAGTACCTCCCCCCGTGTGTTTTGTTTGGTTTTTCGCGTCTTTTTTTTTTTTTTTGTAACGACAGCGTGGTTTTTCGACAGAGTCGACGAACTCGAGTGCGTCGAGTGCGGAAGTGAAGCGGTTTCTCTTCGGCGCGTTTTCACACCACAAAGGACGAGTATGATACCCGCGGCCGACGATAAACACACGTAAGTAGCCGAAATAAATTTATCGATTTTGCCGGTGTAAAATAGTCCCGTGTCGGGAGAGAATGTCGCGAGCGTGTTTACCTCTGATTCGATTGCGTATGTGTGTGTGTGTCTGCACGCGAACGACACGTGTGCAGAAGTTTCTGAAAAACGTCACGAGACTTTGTTTCTAAAAAAAACGTTCGAATTCTTCAAGATGATGTTTTTTTTTTTTTTTTAATCGAAGAGGTCGCGCAATATGTGCGCCACTTCCGAGACTCTCTTCTCGCTGCTCGTAATCGCGATCTCTTTATGTAACCCCAGTCAATAATAGTCGTACAACGTCTCGAAGGAATCTGCGATTCGATACAGAGCCGCGAATGTGCGTACGAAAAAAGCGCGGGAATGCGAGGTTTCCACGTGCGTAACGCGCGATGCGCAAATAACGCGCGAAGATATCGGGAGCGGGACGCGATTCGGAATCGACTTCCGCGATCGAGGTTGTTTGTACGAGCGCGCGGCGAGATAATTGAATTTTTCGCGTCTCTCTCCGCTTATCTTTCGCTCCAATTTGTAAGCCCGCGCGCAATTGAAGCGGTTCAACGGCTGAAGAAACTCGAAGGCGCAAACAACGCAACATCACAATATCGACGGCTTGTGAGCGCGATGATGATATAACGCATCGCGTCGCGACGCGGTTCTTATCGCCGTCGTCGCTTCGCACACGTACGCGCGAACACGCGTGCTCTCTCGCGCGCGCGCGCGTTGTTACGCATGCATTTCGCATCGCGCCCCGAGAGTCCGGTCCGGGAGCTTTTCTAAACAAATGTATGCGCGCACGGGACGCTTTCCGCAACGCTAAGCGAGATAAACAGATTTTCTAATGATACATTCTGCGAAGCAGCCTCCGTGTGTCTCTTTGCTCGTTGAAAAGCCGCTCGCGACGACGAGGCGATGCGTTTGCGATAATTGCCGAAGTAATAAATTTGAAGAAGAACAATTAATAAAAAAACAAATTACATTTCTCTCGGTTTGGATTTTAATTTGCAAAAGTTATATATTTAAATTGTAAATTTTTGAGTTTCCCATGTTTTTAAAATTTTAATTTAATCGAATGTTAAAAATTGTGAAACTGGAGAAAAACAGTAGAGGAGTGACGGCGAGGAGTGTCGCTTCTTTTCAATTTTTTGTTGATAAATTTATTTCACAACATTCTCCTCCGCGTCACGAGTAACTTTGTCGGAAAAAAAAAAAAAAGAGATGCGTCAAGTTCGGAAACAGCAAACGCGCGCGTGAACGAGGCAAGGAGTAAAAAAATTACCGCGTATCAGTCGATTGCATTGCATAATGTTTAAAACGATGAGATATACATAGAACTAAGCGGCATTACGTAAGCGGTAAACTGGTTGTGAAAAGCTCGTGTGAAAAAATATGTATAACATATATAATATATTATTTTGCACGCGAGAGAAATTTTATTATAGCGCGCTGGATTTTTGCCTTTTGTTGTATTTTTTTCTGAATCAAACCTTTTGCGATTTGTGCAATTCTCTCGCGAATAATAACGCTTTCCGAATCGCGTCTCTCTCGCCTTTTGAATGGACGGACGAGTTTTTCCTCCGGACGAGGAAATTATATCGCGCCGATATCGCTCGCATTTGTTTACCAACTCGCGCGACTCGCGGGTCTCTTAAAAAAAGATAATTACTCTGTTGTATATACGTATTCTTCTCTACGTCTATATTACATCGACGTCGGGTTACGTAACGAGAGATTCGATAGGAACGAGACTGCGAAGTGATTCTTTCCGAGCGACGACGACGGGTATTTGACCGGTTGTTGTTCGCCGGCAGATTTCCGTATTCTTTTATATTATGCATTCACGCATGTCTCTCGCGATCTGTCGGCGAGCGTTTTCTTCATTTTTGCGTGTGTGTGTGTGTTTCCGCAATGAATCTTCGCCCGAGATTCTCTCGCGACTAATCCTTCGGTTGTAATTATCTCTCGTTTCTGATTAGATACAGCTGTATCTCTTGCATATGTTTCCGCAAAATTGCATAGAGAGATCTCGTAGGTTCGAAATCTCGAGTGTCGAATTCAATCGATCTCAGTTTCGCGCGAATTTCGTTATCAATTTTCACGCATAGCTGCGTTTTTTTTTCCCGCAAACTGCAGAGAGAGATCTCGAGAGTGTGAATTTTTTAACAAATTTCATCTCTAATTTAACGCAACGTTTTTGTTTCTCAATTGTCGCCTGGACTTGCCTGACAAATTCCAAGAGCGATTTCGGACGGTGTCAAGTGATTTCTAACGCGCGCTGTAAATGAGACACATTTTACGGTCGCTACATGCACGGCACTTTCACCGCCGCACGGTTATCGCGATATTGCCTCCACCGGGACGACCAGAGGGAAGGAAAGGAGGAGAAACATAGAGAGAGAGAGAGAGAGGGAGGCGAGAAAGAAAGAGTCCGAACAATTTTTCCGACCCCTCCGACCGCGCATTAACCCCAAGAAGCAGATTATTCAAGGTTGATCGAGGAAGCCATCGTCCACAACGGCAGCCTCGCAAGTGTAATCGATGATTCAGTTTTCCTCGCCGGTCTCTCTCGCGCGCCCGATTCTCGGGGCGCGCCGATATATACATTACGTAAAAGATCCGCGTCGAGAGTCGCGTCGACCCGACGCGAACGGGTCTCGTTCCAATCGTGACCGACTGGCAAAGAATATTATATCGCGATTACCGCGAGATATCGCGTACGTAACCCTCCCCGCCTCTCGCTTCTGTCGAGCCGCGCAAAAAAGAGATTGCGAATCCCTTAATACGATCTGCGCGGAAGAAGCGCGCTGCGCTTTCACGACGTCGATCGACCTCGCGGAGAATATCGGCAAGGAGAGGAATCGATCGGCGTCTACCGGAATGCCGCGATCGCTCTTAAATCTCTCGGGGGGAAGAGAGAGCGTGGGGAGGGTTGATCTTTCACGCGTAGACAGAAATCAGGAGGGGCTGCCACGGTGGGAAAATGACCGGCGAGCTTGCTCTCCGGTGTGTGTGCCCGAGAATTGCTTTGATATGAGGTAATGCGCACCGCAAAACACGCAAGAAGGCATTACGTAACATTGTTTAAAGTGTGCGCGCGAGCGACACGGCGCGCTGCTATATATTTATTAACGAGAGACATTGGTATGTGTGTGTGTGTGTGTGTGTGTTTAAGTCGCGCGCGATTTCCGTCGTGAAGAAACGGTCGGCTCGCGACCACGCCGATCGCATATACACAGAGAAAGAGAGAGGGAGAGAGACAATTAGAACCGCGCGCGCACGTTTCACAATTGAGCTCCGAATCGCGCGCTCCAAAAGAGCGTTTCGCATTGAAATCGGCGCCGCAAAACAACAGAAAATCGATCAACTTTTGCGAATATTCTATCGCAATATTGCGTAACATTTTATTGTGCTATTTATAGAGAGCTCAACTGTTTCTCTGTAGGCCCTCCCCTTCCCCCCCTCCGGAGTTTTGTGTGCTGTCGTAAACGTCGATGTAACACCGTCTACTCCAAACCGCGCGCGATCTTTCGCAAGGCTTCAGGTCTCAAATGAACACGCGCTCGCGCATTTTTATTTTTTTCCGCTCGCGCGAGAATTCGGATGCTGACAGAATTGCTGCATTTGTTCGTTATTCTCGCTCGGAGATTCTTGTATTGTTTGTTTATTTACCTCGAATTTATTTATCCCGGTCAAGTTTTGCCCTCGTTCGTATGCAGCGAGTCGCGGACGAGCGCGAGCGCCGGACTCCGCAGTTGTCGATCCGCGCCGCGAGCCCCGCGTACGTAGCTCTGAAAAGGTCAAAGTATTTCAAATGCAAATTGCATTAGGCTCGTAAGGGTACATAATTCCGACCGGCCGGCTTTTCGACTCTCTCTCTCTCTCTCTCTGTCGCGCGCGCGATTATTTTCGCGAAACGGCGAGAGAAACGCGCGGCCGCGTGAGAAACGTGAAATGCAATTTTCGGTGCGCGCGTTTTCGCCGGAATGATGACGCACACCGCCTCGGCGCGCTCGTCAACGTTTATATACACACTCGCATAAAAGCTCCGGGGTGTGTTCCGGAGTTCGTTTCACTCGAATCCAGTCTTCCGTGTCGCGCGAGAACCCGATCCGAAATAAATGTTTTTCAATTAAGCGCTCGTTTAAACGATAAATATCGTTATATTTCAATGTCGACGGGTAACGCGCGAGTCTCTCTCTCGAGAAATTTGTTTTACTCTCCCCCTTCTCGTATATTTAATCGCTAAATCTCTCTCGCTAATCATTTTTCGCGGAACGAACACACACGTCGGCACCGGTTGACAGTCCGCGCAATGACGGTGTATTAATCTGGAAAACGCGCGATTTAAATTTACATAACGGAATCGTTGCGAATCGTTACGTTTGCGGCCTTGATTGCGTGTGTGCGCGGACGGTTTTACGTCACAGGTCAAGCACAGTTGAGGCATCGCGCGGAAGGCGCGCTGTGCGCGCGCGGATATCGGCGCACCACCAGCGCGCGCTTCGCGCAGGCAAACGTCTGCGCGATTACGTAACGCATTGCGCGCATTGATAAGGAAATAAGCGAGTCGGTCGCCTTGACATTGTCGACTCTCTCGTTCGAACGAACGAACGATCGAACGAACGTAATTCCGTTCCGTTTTTCCGTCGAGAAATCGGCGAATTCCGCGGTAATACTTCGGATCCCGCGAGGATCCCGTCGAACGCGGAAATCTGCCTCCATCCCCCCGGTGCACGTCACGCTTCAACCGGCAATGATGAATATTCATTAATTTTTTTTTTTTTTTTTCCTCAAGCTGTTTATCTCGCGATATTACACAATGTTATTTATTTTTCACGTTTCTAACGTCGTTCGCGCATTGGAGATAGAAATATCAACGTACTTTATATTGAAGGCTTTTTCTCTTTCTCTCTCTCTCTCTGTCTTGCGCGATTTCTCGCGTGTCCTCGTCGGTTTCTTCGGAAAGACTTCTTGATTGGCATCCGCGCGCATCTGCGCGCGTGGATTGCACGTAGCGAAAAAAAAAAAAGAGATGTCAATCAGGTGTCGTTACTACTTTGACGTCAGAACGACGTGTGTGTTCCTCTCCACTACGACGGCTCGTACACACCGATGAAAATAATAACGCGACAATTGCGAATAATAATATGTGATCGATGCGCGTATGCATACGCGATGTATGTTTTGTTACGAACGTTTTCACGTTATATCGTTACAATCGGATTACACACGGAAATAATGAGCGATATCGCTTTTACGTTTAACTTCGGATTGCCGGAATGACTTGCAATATTTATATTTATATCAAATTAGAAGTTATCACGTACAGTATCAAACTAGAGAAGAAATATTCGATCAATGTGAGGATGTTTGTGAAAAAAATATATTTTAAATCAATTAAGAATAAAGAATATATCTTTGGGCTCCTGAGTTTTTAAACTAAGAAAATTTCTAAGACTGGTCATTCGAGCCG
>QVNV01005422.1:0-45386 GCA_014825455.1 Pseudomyrmex pallidus | reverse complement strand
AATTGTCATATTTAACGTCATGTTTTACTTTTGCGAGTAGAAAATATCTACTGTGAAATATTTAAAAATTACGGATACCGATATTGTTCTTTTGTTTTTATCAGAAAAACCGAAATACCCGTAGTGTAATAGAAAAAAAAAAAATCATATTTTTCAAGTTATTCCGACACCTGCTCGCAACATTAAATCAGAAATAATTACCACGGGGATCGGCAAACGGGCGTCTTCTCAGATGCGGCGCGATCGCTTCGACTGTCGTCCTTCGATCGCACGCAGTCGCATCAATCCGGCTCTTACATGCAGATGCACGGTTATTGCGCGGCCACACTTCATCAGCTGCCATCGGCGCAGCGACGCAATACGTGTTCCCCCGGTCAGCGCGATATACGGGCAGTCCGGTGATCGCGTTATTAATGAATTCTGCGGTTCGGATTGACTGCGGCTGGGAGAGCAAAGGAAAGAGAGAAGGGAGAGAGAGAGAGAGAAAGAGAGAGCAAGAGACGCGAGGAGTCGATCGCCTCGATGCAATCGGTCGCGCCGAACGAGTTTTGAACAGGATGGAAGAATAGGTGGCATGTAATATACGACGACGTTTATATTAATGAGAAATGTGCCTCCGGGAGGAGACGCGTTGTCCCCCTCTTTGGAGCCGCCAATCGTCGATTGCCGGCCGACGACTGCGAACCGTCTTTTATTGTTATTATCAATGCGTCGTCGTTGTCGTGGACGACGCGCGCAGTCTTTCCGACCCGTTATATCAATGTCGAGCAATCGTCGATCGTTAGAAGCGGGCCGGTAGTTAACGGTCTTGCCGCTGGGGTCGACGGGCAGAAATGATTTAGACGTTCCGACTGCCCTCGGCGACGACGATCTAAATTGCGGCAAAACAGAGAGAATTTTTGCCATTTTCTTGGCGATTTGATTGTTTAATAGACGCGAGGGCGCGCGATGAGGAAACCGTTCGCGACTTGGACACGCCATCAGCAAAAACGCTATTGACAACGGTTTACTCTATGATAAATCGCGTTAAACGAGTAATTCACACTGGTAGGAGCGCGTATAATGAAATAATAAATCATTCGCGCCCGATGACAACTGCAAATCTGCATACAGAATAAGGCCCACTGGAAAGTAATAACTATGCTGTCTCTCGGACGCGTTGTCATTGTAATCGCATCGCATCACAGATGCGCGACCTCGTGCGAATGTTTCCTCCTACGCCATTATCCTAGAGGAAAATCGTGTGGAAATTTACAACCGCCTCCGAGTACGTCAAAACAGTCGTCACGAGATCGATTACAATTATTGATAGTCACGCGCGTCGAGATACACTCGAAATTATGAAATCCGCGGATCGTATCTGATCGTCGATGCGTGGAAGCGGGTTAATTGGAATCGTACTCGGCAACGAATCGACGCGGAATCGATCATACCGGTCGGATGCATAGAGACCGGTCGGTCGCGCCAACTATCCACTGGTAATCGATAAAATTATGACGAATAGCACCTCGTGACGAGGCCTCAAGACGTCGGCGGGGTCTTTCTCGTCGTCGTGCGGAATTGGGTTACACGGTCGATGAGTCGATCGCCCGAGTCGTCGAACGATCGACCGAGAACGAGTGGTGCCGTAAACTCGAACGATCGTACTCTTGAGAACTCATCGTTAGAAAAAAAAAATTCAAGACAAAAGAGTCGTTGTGCCGCAACACGATGAAGATTTATAGACGTTGCATGTGTCAGTTCTTTTAATGCCGCGGCAGAATGTGGCGATCATCTTAATTGTAAGTGATTAATTTATACGGGCTTGACATTACGCTTGCGCTTACGTGTTGAAATATGCTACTCACTTTGCATTTGTTTATCACCGATAAAAATCTAACTGCAAAACATTAACACACACACACATATTTCCATATTATTTATAAAATATATACAATATCAATATCGGGATATTTGACAAAATTGCACAAGTTTCTTATTTAAAACAGTATCATTTATTAGTTATTCATTAAATTTCGTTCTTCACTTTTTTAAATGTAGAAAACAATAATTCAATTTCTTTAAAAGTATATAAACAAGTTTGGTAGATATAAATTTTTAAAAGAGAGAGAGAGAGAGAGAGATTTCAGAAAGAAAGATACTATATTGAAACTTGTAGCCTGTTTTAGTTATTATATAAAAATAAAGAATTTTAACCTACTAAAAAATAAAAATATGTTTCTTTGATTGTCGAAAGTGTGCCAACGTACAGAAGACAATAACTCGCTTAATTAAACCCCGCCACGATTATTCGTACTCAGAGTACTTTGATAACTATCGGATAACGTCGGTAATTTTATTGTATACACGTTTGCATTGTAAGCCTCGGTCCTGTGCTGCACCGGGTTAGTTACCGTTTTACGTGGGAAAGGCGTAGTAGAAGGTGACAATAATATCACCTGGAATTATTATCGGCGACGCAATAACGGAGGCGAAGTCCGCGTTACAATGTTCGTCAATCGATCGATCCTGCTCGCCTATCAATCAACCTTGTCAAAAATAATCGATCGACGTGACAATTCCAAGCTGACTCCCCTGGTGCTAGCGAACCAGAGCAAACAGCGAAGTAACCAATCAATCAAGCCCGACCAGTCCACGCGTTTTCGTCCGACTACGTAATAGAACGAGTCACAAATATACAGCGTCGCGCGTGACGCTTTTGTATTTAATAAACTGCGTCATTCGATGTAAAAGATTAAGTGCTCATTTTTAAATCATCATCCAAACCTGTGTTATTCCTTCATGAATTATAGCAAATGTGTATGTGAGTGATACAATCGATACGTCTTTTGCGAAAAAATTTTCATCCGAAGATCTCTCGCATAATAAACTAATAAATTTCAAATATTAAAAAAAAGAAAAAAAAAAGACGTGCGCGCGCGGAAATTACATCATCAATATAAGACTCGGTTCACAATACAAATACCGTACATCTTATATTCGATCCTCCTAAACCACGCACAATCGACTGTAGAATTGACGAGCGCAAAGAAAGACATAATGCCACACATAGAGAGAAGCGGCACCTACGCGCTCTCGCGTACTTGGCGCATTTCCCTAAACCCACGGGGTCCCTATTACAACCTGTCTTGCGGAAAGAGCAACTGCTTCGTGGCGTCGTCAGCTCCGCCCAGACGACGTCGTCTCTTGTCGCCGTTGTCACCGTCATCGGCGTCGTACTCAGGTGAGGTCCCCGTCCCTAGGAAGGCAATGCGCTACTACTCTATATCGCGTTCTCCTCTCTCGCTTCTAAACTTCCCACGCGTGCACGTCGCGTCGCGTCGTCATGTAGTGATTCACCGGCTTACACGCGACTTCGGTACCGTTACACGTGTGTGGGCAACACCGGGCTAACACGTGTGCGCTTCGCTGAAAGCACACCGGTAGGATCGTTGAAGGCGGTAGTAGCGTCATGTAGGCATGCTCGTCTACAATGTCAACAGAAAGTCTGAGATCGCATACAATCGATTTTAATAAATAAATAAATGTTATTTATTTATCTCTCTTTTTCTTTGCACGATATATATTTTTTTTGTGTATTTTTTTGAATAGTCTCGTATACCTACTATATAATATATTTGAACAATATTTTACTCTTCCAATGTATAAATAATTTATATTTCTGTAAACATGCTCCCTTACTGATCAAAATTGTTTCTTTCACGAGTATACATTTCAACATTGTGCGCACACTTTACGATATCTAGTTCCTCGTAACGTTCGTGTTTCTTGCGATCTCTAATTTCTGGCTGATACTGTACACACCAGCTCGAAACATTCCCCGTCCTCTCTTCCCTCTCACGTCGCTGTAAGATTCTAGATTCTCCTCAGAATACCGTCCGTCACGTGGAGAAGAAGCGTGAGAGATGGAGAGAGAGAGAGAAGAAGAAGGAAGCGTGATCTACGCTACGGGCTGCACTCCTGGCGCCGTATGCGCCCGCCGCACTGACATAACGCGCGCAATTATTATCCGGTGTTATCAGTGCGCGCTTCCCTATTCGTATATATATATATATATGCGTAATGCGTAACCGCGCCGTCGCGTACGATCACCGCGAGGAAAAGCGTGAATGAATATTCTGCAACGTCTTGGCGACGTTTTATGAGCGGAATTACCATATCGGTGGTTGCGCGAGATAATTACTACGCGTGTGTGCGCATTGCAGCGCAATGAGAGCCGGTCGATCTTTCAACAATCGTTAACGTTACCGTCAACAACCAATCGGTAACTTCGAAAATTGACCGATGTTGTTTTGCGATTTTCCGCTATTTCACGCTTCCAAGGTGAATTAAATTATCATTGAAATGTGTGAAACGTTCGATTGTGTGTCTCTACAAGAGAGAACAATTTCTTAATTCGCTATTCTGAAAACAGGTTTTCACAATGGAAAAATAAATATTCATGATTTCGTACGTTGTAATTCTTTGTCAATTTATTTCGCGCGCTACGTTTCCTTCTGATAATACTATGGAACCACTTATCACGCTTAATGCGCAGCGAGCGCATAGAACCGTATCGTATCATTCCGTATAAGAAACAGGTGGATATTATAATCTTACACGTGGATTGAGTCATCAGTGTGTGGTGTATAGACACGACGAAACATGTGAAGTAGTTACAAAATACCAAATGTCAGTCTTTTTTTTTTTCAACGAAGAGACTTTACACACAAAATAGTTGAATATATTTAAAAAATATATATATTAATCATATTGTAAAAAGATAAAAAATATATTCCAAGTATTGTTTGCTAACACATTATCGATTCTTAGACCAATATATATAAAATACAACACGGTTGGTCAATTACGTTATCTCCAAGACGTAACACACAGTTTACGCACGTTTCTCGTAAGAGTAGACTTTGACGACACAGAATTCACGCGTGATTCATCGCGTTATCGCACGTTTACGCAGACATGCTGTCTTGTGCAAGTGTGATAACTCGAATGACTGTCTGTTTGTTTTTTGAAAAAAAAAAAAGATTGTGTCAGTGAGACTTTGAGACAGCGAGAAATTGCCACGTTACTTCCGGTGTGACCATCAACCAAAATTAAGGAAAATAGCGATATTTGCGGCAAGTACAGTGAGCGCGCTCGCGGATCAACCCGAGAATGATTTATGACGAAGTCACCGTAGAGACACGGGCAGCGTTGCGTTGGCAGCGCAATTCCCCGCTTTCGCATAGCGAAACACTTCTGTCATGCGAAATCTGGAAGGCAGTGATGTGAGTAATCTAGTGAGTGATTCACGGAAGAATTTTTCCTACGCCACGAAGGCGGCCGTAGATTTATCGTCCATTGTGAAGTATGCCAGGCGTGTTCTTTCGATAGCAAAACGTAATCTTTTCCCCGGTTTTACTTAAAATTTTGAACAGTGCCGTTAAGGAACGGCGTTGTTTGCCATCCGGCAAGGCAAATGTTCGAAGGGTAGAGAGAGAGAGAAGCAAAAAGAGAATGAAAAAGAAAGAGAGAGAGAGAGAATAGAGACAATAAGAAATTACCGGATAGACAACTCAACAGCTGTGACAATTACAACTCGCTATTAATTAATTAACAAATGTATCGTGCCGTGCGTCACGCGGCGCCACGATGATATTGCGAGCACGCGTGCATACGAAATCGCCACTCTCATTTTTTTGTGCATTAAACTCTTTTACGCAACCTCACACATTTGTAGACGGACGGGAAAGCTGTGACGAAGAAAGTGGTTTCGTCGAGTACTTACGTCAGCGCGTTAAAAATGTACAACCTACGTGAGCGAAAAGATCGATGACAAATCGATGTAATGTTGATCGCCGACAGCGATTAATCTCTAATCGAAATAAAATTATAATATCAATAATTAGATATAACGAATTAAAAGTTTCTCCAACGGAGAGTGGCACACGGTATATAAATGTTAAACTTCACCACGTCAAATATTCCGCGCTTACTTTCAAATCCTGATACGTATCTTGAAACCGGAAACTACTGGCAATGCTAACTCGGCAAGACGTCAAAAAGCAGTACATCAAAATAACAAGAAAGATCTGCGTCAAATGTTGTTACGTAAAACAGAGAGCAAGCGACGATGACGGTTGCGAGAACGTGACAAACATACGAGAAGCAAATGCACTTGAGCACTCGAAGTCCGAAAGAGAGACGGTAATTTTTTAGGCACAAAAAACACGACAAAGACAAAGGAGAGAAAAGCACCGGAAGCATGCGACAGTAGTAGGCGCCAGTTTTATGTAAATTCCCGTGTAACGCGTAAGTTACGACGAAGAGCCCGTCAACTTGGCGGCTCTTTTGATCGATGTGGCGCCCGCTACGCGCTGCAGCCGTCCTGTATCAAATGTTCCCCGCATATAAGACGCGGCGATTTCTCCATGAAATTTTGCGGAACTTCCCGCCGCGAACAAGAAGGAACGCAAACACGATTCGTCGCTTTCGTGCTCGCCATTTCTTTCACGCTAATCAGACATCCCGCTGTTAAATCTTGTCGGTAAAAAGAAGCCAAAATGTTGATCTTAATAATTTTACCAAAAAAATTATAAGAAAAATTTAAGTTAACTAAAACGTAACAAAAAGCAGAAATTTTAATATCGAAAAAAATTTCGCAAACTTGTAATTATAATACAATCGTCTCTTTCATTTGATTCAATTTGTAAACTAACTGTGAGAATAATTGTTTTCAAATGGTAATAAGATTGAGATCTCAATTAAAATCAATCTGTAAACTAGATATCTTGTATCTTTGATATTATTAATGACATGTCATCATTAAACTATGTTATTGCAACACACACACACTATCATTTATCAATTTTAAAGCTCAACAATAAATAAATGACGCGGTTTACTGCATTAAAGAGTATAAGTCGTCGTGTCTCTTATCGGAATAATATTCTAAACGGAATTGAAATAGCTTATACACGCACACGTGTAACGCGTATGATTCCGATACATCGCATTGTCACCTCGTACACACGCTTACTTCTTATTCAGTCGCATAACATTTGTTTACACGGCCGCGCTAGTGTACGTGAAGCAAAAGAGATAATTAAAGCGAACCTATAATTATATGTTAATCAAACGCGCGCAGAAAGAAAGAAATACCTACTCGTTATTGTCAATGTCACAATTAACGGTATAATAACTTTATTAATTAATCTACATTATTTTTCTTCTACAATGTATTTCAATTGTAAGCACGCCCCATTCATACGAACGCATAAGCAAGTAGAGATGTCGTAGTGTTAAATTTATAAAGTTGTGTAACGCGCGCGTGCTGTTAACATGTAAGTTCTTTCTTCCCTTTTTTTTCCTTTCTCTCTCATTAAAAGTATAATAGCACGTTTATGTAATTGCACAAAATTATTACTTTTCTATCATAAACTTCAACAATTTGACAAGAAATATTAACGCGTCGGAAATTCTATCAAACCACAACAGCAATCCATCACGTTTCCATTTGAATTAAACGACGGACCACGGGGGACGGATAAAAATTAAACATCGGTAAGCTACATGTAAAATTCGCGCCGCTCATCGGCAAGTAATAGAATTAATATTGAATTATCGGGATGTGGAGACGGTCACAGGGGAGGGGACGGCTGGCTTTTCAGTTAGCCGTCGACGCATTGTTTTTCAGCGAACGTACCGTCGTGTGGTCGGGGGCTCGTTATCGATAATTAAAAATTGTCAAATGCACTTTGGCCGGCACAGCGCATCACAACCGGGGCTCGCAGAGCCTAGTTGGAAGTAGCCCGGGGGGTCATCGTCGGGGTACTAACCGGAGGGTGAAGGGGATGGAAGCGGCCGGGGCTTCGCGGCCTGGTGTGTACAGTTGCGCAATCATTAGCCAGTGTATTATTACTCGCACGGATATTAATTGATTTCGAAAATACAATTTTCTGTGCGAATGATCAAAACGCCGCGCTGCCGCCTACTACTCTGACCCCGTCCTGACCGCGTTACGCCTCGTTATGCTTCACTGCGTATGTCTACATATCAGCATGCCTCTAGCGTTTGCTTTTCCGTTTAGACTCGCACACGATAGTTTGAATCGCCCCGACGAGGGCGCTCTAACGAACAGATCGTATGAAACGGAAAATAAACCTTCGATATCAATTCCCTGCGACGATGATAAAGGCAAAATAATAAAATCCGCAATGAGACATAGCAATGATATGTTATATGTTTGCAAAAAAAAAAAGAGAGAAAAGTATTTTGTATTGAAAATTTATCAATTTCGAGAGAAGCGAGAGAAAAAGGTAACAATAAAACACATATATTTTTAACAAATATTTATATTTATCTTTACCACATAAATTTCCAATACATTTGTCAGGTTGTACAAAGGATTTGAAAAATGTTGATTTAATTATTCCAATTATGAAACAGAACGTATAAGTAAATCAAAGAATTTATCCCCTTTTTAAACGAATATAAAAACGTTAATGCGGGATTTAAAAACTGAAGCGGAGCAATGTTAGTTAATATGCGAAGTTCGATTATCACGAATGGAGATGGGGAAGAAAAAAAGAGAAATGCGCAGGGAGGAGTGAAGAGTGCGAGGCAACATTGTGAAAAATCGGACAGCAGCAAGGGTGAGAACCGCGTGTAAATCAAAAGCGTTTTATTAGCCCCCATTTTATTCAGATTATCACGAGCGAGAGTCGGGCCGCGACTGCACTTTTTATTCGGCGCTGGAGCGCGCGCCGGGCGAAAACAGAGTCGTCAGATCGAAAGGTACACATTGATCGTAATTCGAAGTGCAGCGATAACCTTTCGCGGCCATTCGTCGTGCGGCGCGATTGCACACACGCGCAATCGGTGCGTGAAAATGGAAATCGAGCGAAATGGATTTGCTCGCTCAGAAAAAGCGCGTGGGAGGAAGGAGGAGAAAGAGATGAAAGAGAAGTTTGCGTGCGTGCAACAGAGAGATGTGGAATTATTGAAGCGCCACCGGTCGCACCAAATTAGCGCCATCACGGTTGGTTATTTTTTTTTTTTCGCGAAGAACGGCGGCACATTTTGAATTCATTTTTTTCCATGATGTATGTATTGCGATGAAAACAGATCGCTCGTTCGCCGAAAGTATTTTCAATACGTTACGCGCAATGTAAACGTTTTAAAAACTTTTCTCCAATAAGTGTCAAGTTTTAAAAATATCTTCGGCTTTCAAGATACGTTTAATTAAATGCAACGAATGTTGGTGAGCATGGAAACTATTAAAGAGAGATCTGTATCGTCGCACTAAGACCCGACTTTTCATTATGCTTATTAGCAAATACTAAGACGAGTATCACAAAGGTATACGTACACGTGAGCGACACGAACACATGTTTGCTTTCATTGAAACATTACGTGCAAGGCTGGCAGGGCAACGTCGTTTCTCGCCGGTTTTACAGCTAGCGGTCTCGTTTGTTTACCTTGGCAATAATCTCGTCTTTTCCTCCCGAGACTGCTTCGTGCCACTTTCGACATGTATTCATTCGGCACTTAGAGACCTTTACGAAGGAACAAATACATGGAAAGTACACGTAACTATGAAAATGGCCCCCTACTGAGAAATGTAAATTACACCTATCCAACCATTCGTTTAATGGTCGTTTGTTGATATTTGATAGTCGATTCTGGAAGTTTTGGTAGAAAAAGAATCACATATTGTACATTTAATTGTTACTAAGAAAAACAAAAAAACGATATGTAAAGTTGCCACTCTCCGTCTTTACCATACGTTTGGTGATAAGCTATTTTCATCAGAGATAAATCTCATCTTTTCCTCTCCTTTCCTCCTATCTTTTTAGTATTTTCTCTTCATATCGTTCCGTGTCTGTTCGAAATACTGTGAAGTTACCTTTGATATAATTGAAGAAGATTGAATAATTTTGAGTAACTCTTCAAAAGTTTATTATTAGTAGTTTCATCATTTTGTTAGAAGAAAGCGGAAAAGAGAGAGGTGAGACAGAAGCCGGAACAATCTGTCGCGTTATCGTATTTCAGAAAATTGTAATTCGCGATAAATTTGCAAAACTTGGATATAAAGGAACAAACACAAATCGTTTTATTATTGTTATCGAAAAGTATATAATTTTTCTGAGAATATAATTAAATATTTGCAACGCGTTTCTCACAATGCTGATTTTTTTATCAATACAAAAAAGAGAAAATGACATCTTTATAGAATTTAAAAATACATTAAATACGTAAATGAGATTAAATGAGACAATATATTATTATCCCACACCTTTCTCTAAAAAAGTCGACTTCAAACGAATCTATCGCAGTCGCATTGATGAATTTCACATACTTTTGTAAATAATTCGCGTTTTCTCTCTTTCTCTCTCCCTCTTTCTTTCTCCTTCTTGCTCTTGATGGTCGCACAACAAAACCAAGCTGAAGGTATAGATTTGCTTGGCCGAGCTTCGAGTTTGGTCGCGATCAACGAGCTGAGAAGAGAAGATGAGGAAAATGAACGGGCGAAAAGCAGAAAGGAGAGATCGCGAAAGAGGGAGCGAAAGAGGAAAGGGGTGAGAGAGACAGAGAGCCCCCGAAGGCCCGAATATCGATCTCATACATAATTAAATACCAACCCAGCAAAGCATCACAAAGAGAGCTTACTTCAGCTTTGATCTGCTGACAGACGGGCCCCGTCATCGCGGACTTCAATAGGCGGTACTGGATCGCGGGGGTGTGCTATTGACATGTACGTGCTTAAGTGTGTTCGTGTGTAAGTGCGTATGTGTTTTTCTCGCGCATGTGTATCCACATCGGCTTGTGTATCGCGCTCTCACGTATACGAAAACGAAGGAGAGAGAGAAGTCTGTTTACAGATTCTCACATTTGCGCGCACTCGCGTTCTCGTTAGACGCGTGTCTACACGTGTCGGTGCACACTTACATGCACGCGGTAAAACTACTCCCTTTTGCATTTCGCATTAGCTATCTGGGAGCTGTGCCGCCTGTACCGACGATTTCAGAGAGTTCATCAATATGATAAGAAGGGACGGATAAATAAATGATTGGAAGCTGATTAGAATATACCTATTTTACTTAAAACATATGTTGGTATGTGTTTCGAAGTCATCGTGTATTATAACATAATAAAATATATGAAATATTTCTTCCGTGTAAAATTTGATGTTGCGTGAACACCTCTAATTTAAAATACACGTAAAATATTCATGAGCATACACGATGTTAACACGGCTTTAATAATTACGAAGCGGTTTCGCGGAAGAGACTTGTAATTTAAGTGAAATTAATATAAATTTTTTTCACGCTTTTGTGTGCTGAACACCTCTCTTTAACAATATCTATATTAATTATTACTTATTTGCATACACACGTGTCTCGTTAACGTTTCATAATGTCATGTCGCGGAAGAGCTTCTTTTGTTCGCGTTTGAAAATTCTCCGAGCGAACTTCAAAGAGTACCTTTTATCCTAGCGACATTGGCAGGTGAGCTTACAACGATTTTATTACTAATCCGTTCAGGGAGAATAAGGGGAGCGAGCTTGCTATATCCCGGCGAACATCCTGACGGGTCTTCATGGATGGATAGACGAGTTGACAAGCAAATAGCTACAAGAGAAGGGGACGGAAAGATGCTGTTCTTTTTCTCTTCTCCCCCGCTCCATCCTTCTCACTCTATGTATGTGTGTTCCCTTATCCTTCCTATATACTCGCTTCCTCTACCGCGCTCTTCAACATCAGAGAGTACCTTTTTAGATACAGGACAGATCCTGGCACCGTCGGACCTGTCAGAATGGATCTGTCAAACCAGATTGACGGAATCTGATGTATCACGCCATCTGTTCATACATACACGTCAAGACACAAATCTATTATAGTTTAAATTTTTCACTGTCTTAAAATTTAATTTTCGAAAGGAACGCATATATTAAATGACATCGCTTAATCTTTGGATCGAATACGTAGATGCAAGCGTTCCACTTATCTCCTTCGCGACTGAATCCAAGTGTGAGCGAGCAACGCGAAATCGGAGCGATGACAAGAACAGATATTTCTCGCAATATTATTAGCAGTCGTTCTTGTGTTTAAGTTATAACGACGGCACCTTGATGGAGCCTGTCTCGCGGAAAAAAAAAAAAAAAGAACGCGCAATAATTACCTTCGATCCGCTGTTATCCGCCGACACATAAAAGCGGAATCTTAATCCTCCCATCATTACGCTTACGAAACCGACTCATAAATCAACAGACTCGTAGCACTCCCTATCGCAAACGCGGACGGAACGTGATGCAACGCGAACCTCCTCGTGGAAGAACGACTACGCGCTGACGTGGATTTACGACGACGACAAATTTTCACTCTGCATTCTCGCGCGAACCGATCGCCGGTCCGCGATTAGACAACGATTTGTCGAAATTCGCGGCGACCAAACGGAGTAAATCGAGCGACGGAATATAGAGTAGAAACGCAGAAAATAATAGCACGTTGTGAAAAGCAACTCTTTCAAGTAAAAAACAATTTTAGAAAGTTAAATATTGGCTACGAGAAAGTTAATTTTCTAATTACGTTCTTACGCTCATTATTAATTGCTAGTTACTACTTGCATTTCGATTTTAATTCAAACCTACGCTTATCCTGTCGGATTGCTTGATTAATCGTAGAAAAAAATCATGGAAATAACTACGTGACATGGATAATAACAAAATGAATAATTTCATAAATAAAACCGAGAATCAGCAAGATGCAGTAACCAATATTTTTGATGAGATCTTGTCGATTCCCGCGTGAATTCATAATGACTCGTTACACGTGTGTATAGAACGGGAACGTCTCATAATGACAATGACGGATTTAATCGTTATCCGATGACGTCATGTCCGGTTTATTTCGAATCGAATGAATTTTAAGCTGCATGACTGATACAGGAAGAGTGAAACTTTATGTGTACATATTATGTGAGTACTTATGTAAGCACGTTTAATGAATCGCACCGGTTATTTTTCTTCTAATCGCTGAGAAAACTCTCGATATCTAACCGCCGATAAAGCCGGTTAACTGTTTAAGTGCTCGTCTGTTAAAAAGTTGTTATTTAATTAATGATGAGAGACACGCGAGGGAATTTATCCAGTACGACGTTTGTCACATCGGATCGTCTCGTAAATAACCAGCAATTGCCACCACATACGTGCAATAAAACGAATCGTTTATAGCAGGTTTAGTATATAATCAATGAAAACATGTAAAAAGTGTCCGTAAAGATACACATGTCACATAACATGCCTGTACGTTTTATATACAATTTTCGTAAAGTAGCAAACAAATTTCGAAAGAATCCTATTTTTGTATTTTATCTTATTGATATAAAATAACTTTGCGTTTTACACGAAAATTTTATTATAAAATCACCGAAAAAAAACTTTATTATATAAATCACTGAAAAATTTTAATCGAGCGCGCGCGTACATGCGTTACCGCAAGAAGCTAAAAATAATTGTTTTTTTTTATACGCGTATAATTTTGGTATTAAATCGATAGAAATTACCAAATGTCACATTTGTGCAAACACAACCTGTCGTATTTTACGCGCATGCAACAAACATCCATATTAATACGAACGCAATGTGCGAGCATACTTTGCTCTCGCAGAAGGAATTCTTTCTCTCTTTAGGTGTCCGGAACTAAAAATAATAAACTAATTCGCGTTAACGTTTACATTCAAACGTCAAGCGCGAGTGTAAGCACAGTAGTTAAAATAACACATAGACGCAGATGGAAGTTGTCTTTCCTTCGTGATTTATATTTTTTCGAATTCTCAATATTTCAATGCATCTCAAACACAGAGAGATGCCACAAACGGAGAGAAGAAGGACTGACGTAATAATTTAAAGCAAACTCTCAATTAAATCTTTGTTTTTTTTTTATTAAAAAATCTTGGTGTCAAATTTTAATGGGCGTTTTCGAACAAAGTATTATTTGTGTCCGACTGAATTGAGTTCAAGATTATTCACTGGTAGAAAGAAAAAGCATAACACGCTGGATATCCGCACAAATAACTGCGAATCATCGTGTGCAGGTAGCGCGCGCACACCAACGTCTCGGCGCATTAATGCACCACTTCTACAAGGATGGAGCAAGAAGATTGACAGGCCGGCTCTCACCGATCGCGCGCTGCCCGCGCCTTATTCGACTCGTTGTGTGCATCCCGTTAATTGCGTCGCGAACTCTCTCGGTCCGAAATAAGGTTAACGATAAAGAGACGACAGAGACGACGACGCGTCGTGTTCCTTTCGCTGTTCGAGCATCCGCGTGCGATTTGCAGTGTGCAGGTTCGCGAGAGAGCAAAATAAATACTCCCCGGTAAAAACCAGGCCGAACTGTCGCCCGTAATCGAAGGCCGCGGTCTGACGTCGCGGTGAGATCACGATCGAAGTGATCCATCGCGCTGCTGCATCCAGTACAGCAACGCGGCGAAAAATCTCTCTCTCTCTCTCTCTCGTCGATGACGCGCTTTCAATCCCGTCACCGGGGCTCGGGGGCCCACTTCGGGTGGCTTCAGTAACGCGGACTTCGCAATTAAAACGCACTGTCAACGCCAGCGTTTACCGCATCCATCAGACAGAAGATGGAAAGCGTGTCAAGAAGCGGTCCCTCTCTCCCATCCCCCACTCTCCCGTTCTATGGGAAGCGTAGCAAAAGGGTGGTGGCGTCCACTCGAGCGCGCGCCCCCGGAGTGCGTTCGCTCAAAAATGCATTTTTCAGGCGTGATATTGATGAACTGACAATTAGCGCGGATATGGGGTAAACCACACATACACACACGAAGGGAGGATACAAAGCTATGCTCACTCTCTTGCGTGCACTGCGTCATGGATGACGCAAATACGAAGCAAGGACAATTGAAGACTAAAAGATTTTTTTTTTGAAAACACATTGAATTAAAAAGTTCGGAACAACTTTCATCACTTTGCTCTCACATTTAATGAAGATCTGCGCTTGACTACTTTATTACTCCTATTCATATTTCATTTTTATTATATAGAGATAGACAATATGACCATACAAAAAAAAAAAAAAAAGAAAAAAACACTCTACGTGACATCGAGGGGTTTGAGTTTTTAAAAATGTGATAAAATTTATAATTTTGTGTTTATATTATATCATAAATGCAAGTTTTTTTACGAAATAAAAACTCGTTTGATCAAATATAAACGTCACTTGGCATTTTCTGTAAACACAAATAATAACCAAAAAGGAAGCACGAAAATGACATTTACATATTATTCACATTACGGAAAAAATATGATTGTCGAATATTTGCACAAGTATTGCCCATAACTTGTGATATTAGTAGACAATGGTTTTTTACTGGCGTACTAATTACAACTGTCTCCGCCGTTTTATTCGTCCTAATAATAATTTATTATAACGTAAATTTTATTCTAATTGACGTACGTCATGTTTGATATACGTCACGTTTGACATACGTCATGTTTGATATACGTCACACACACTGACATTTTTACCAATCAAAATTCGACCTAAATCGAAATTAACCCGTTGAATATGTCAATAATCTCACGTATCATGTAACGCACACATTGATATATCACATTTTACAAGATTTGCACTCTTTCTATTCCATCACTTGCTATATAAGAAATCGGATGGTTCTTATTCTGACAGCTCGTCGGATATTCCAGAATCGGAGTTAAAGCGACAGAGAGTGGGGGAGACAGGCAAAGACGAGAGAAGGGCGCGCAAGAGAGAAAATCCGAACCACGGCACGAGGACACGGCGAAAATAGAATCCGCGCGCGTTGCGATTTAATTCGCAACTTCACTTTGACGCGGCCCGGCATGCTCGATCGAGGTTAATGCGGCGCGACGTTAATTTTCCGAGGGTTAGAAATGACGCGGTCCGCAGACGAATGTGCACGAGGATTACACGCGATTCCGCCACCTGCTGCGCGCACAGCACTTTTGTTTATGCAAGCCATGCGCTCACGCGAATCCGTGTCGCGACGGTTTTTTTCCAAGCTCGTCCGGGTTAGGGTTGGAGACGCAAAACTTTACTTCTCATCTTTCATCAAGGTTTTCTTCGTCACAGAAAAGTAAAATTATCCGCTAATTTTCCTGAGAATTGTTTACGAGCGAACGGAGGAGTTTGCACGAACTCCTTTTATAATAAAATGTAATAAAAGTGATTGTGACACAAACATAAATGTAACAAAACAAATTTTAAAAAACTCAAGGATTTGGAAGAAAAAAAAAGATAAAACTAAAACTTTTGACACTTTAATAGTCACTTCAAAACAAATTTTTTTTCGTAGAAGCCACATGTTTCTCGGTAGTAAACCATTCACTCCCAACACTATTCAAACTAACAGTGTGTGTGCGTGTGTGTGTTTCTTTTTCTCCAAATCGTGAAACAGAAAATTCATTCAGACACTGAACAATATGCTTTGAAGTTTTAAGCAATATGTATGAGCAATATACAATGAGACATTGACACTTCACAACCTGATTTGTTTGTTTTTCAAATTAAACGGTACTCATTAACGTATCGCTTATCACTTTAATATCATGAGACGTGTATAAATAGCTTCATTGTTCGTGCCATAAACACACTCAAGGGACGCACTCAAAACATTCGGATTTGTTCGCGCATATAACTTCTGACAAAATTGCGCGAGCTTTATCGAACATCGTGACAATTATCGCATTATATCATCACAAGAACATGAATCACATAACACACTCACCACGAAGTAGTGGTTCCACCGAGCAGAATACGTTTGTATCGGCGTGATATCACCGCCGACCACCTAATCTGTGACGCGTCGATTCTCGTCAAGAAGTTGCAACAGGAACAACGAGTCGTTGGGATGAACACCATGTCACTACATCATTCCCACGATGATTTGTATAATACGTAAACGACGATCGGGAGCGATCGTCAACAATATATCGCGTTTGTTAACACTCACTGCTCAACTCTTTCGTTCTTCGCGATTCACTTGCGTCGAACGTACAAAACGTTCGCTCCCACATTCGACTCATTCGTCACCGTACAGAAACGAGCATCGTTACAACGATTCGTGCACTCGATTGTCAACGTGTTTCTCGAGTCGGACGTTTCATTATCGGGAGAAAAATCACGATTACGCGAATAACGTGCATGGGCCGGCGAAACGGAGACGAGCAAAGACCCACTCACAACGGCAGCACGTGGCGCACTGACGGCTCCGAGAATCTTCCCCACTTCTGCCCCCTCCCAATATGACTTGTCTACCCCTACTCGCACGTCCCTACCGCGCCAAAGCCGCGCGACATTCTGCGTCCCCTTCCTACGGCCCTGAAATATCCCCACTACTCTTTCGATAGAAATAGCGGGGCGCCGTGCTTCTCCGGTACCCCACCATCTCGTCCATTCCACCCACGCCCCCATCCCACTCTTTGGAGTTTTTTTTTTTTTTTTTTTTTTTTTTTTTTACTTTCAACCGAGTCTTGCCCCGGTCCTTCTTCCATTCGCGTTCTTCTCTCACGTCCAGCCATCCGCGATCTCTTCACAGAGACACGCGCGCGTGTTCATGTGCCGTCTGATTATTTGAAGATTATTTAGTGTCTTGATTGAAAAAAAAACCGAGATTTACAATCGCTAAGTGCAATGCAGGTGTAAATAACAGTAAATGGTGTGATAATATATCGAGGACATCTTGCAAACTTGCGAAAAGTGTTTAGTGAAAGTAACAAAGTAGAGGTATGATATATAAAATTTCCTAGATCAATAAGATTATTAATTCGATAATTAATTTTGTAAGTTTTTTGCACAATGCGTTTGTGCGCACAAATAAACATGTATAATTGATTATAGTCTTAGTACAAAAGAATATAAGTATAAATAATTAATGTCTCTTAAATTAAAAATTGATTAAAATAAAATTTACTCGAAATTGAAACAAACAAATAAAAAAAAAGAAATTTCATTATTTGTATCCATAATTCTTTCTAAACATTTTTGTTTGGAACCATCTAATCTACATACGAACACATGCTTTGTCACTTGAATAACAAATATATTTTGTGCTCATTTTGCATGGCGTTCTTTGATATTTCACGTATAAAATGATTCAGTAGGAACGTTCTCTTGTCTGACAATGATGCAGCATCTTCTATTTAACTTCCCGCTTCTCATAACATTTAGCCGAAGTGTGGCAGCAGCTCCGTATTTCTTCGGTTGAATTTTTTTTTTTTTTTTTATCTTCGACCACAACATTAATCGGATATTTTGACCTTTATCCGGTCTACGACTATATACGCGCAATCGGACGCACTTGCATTCCGACACATGCACACACATCGTGCGATATTCTAATCCTTTTATAATGATCTCATTAAAGTTAAGTCAGTTAAAAGTAGAATTTGCAAACACTAATACGATTTACTTAATAATGATTTATTTCGAACTTATTACGCCGTTTGTAGTCGTAAATTTTCTAGCAAAGACGTTTATTACACCGGCGTAACTCGAGCCTATATATGATCTCTTTACCGTTTCTAACGGTCCTGAATCAAATCGATCTAAAACTTATCTAGAAACTGTAGAACTATTGCTCTCGCACACAACCAGTATCGGAACCGTGTGTTTTTTTTTTAAAGAATGCTACGTCAGTTTCAAAATGTCAAAGTCAAAAAACAATAGTTAATCTTTATTAAGAGAAAAGAATCAATACATCAATCTTCTTATATCGTCTCGTTGCTCCATTTTTGCATAACAAATTAGACAATGATTTATCGTTAGTAACTATTATCTTTTGAGATCGTAATCTCATTGAAGCTTTCTCGTTGGATCGACGATGTGTGATCAAAGTCAATTACTAGAATTTCCCGAAGTGACGAGTGATCTGATCATTCGCGCCCGAAGACCAATATAGATCGACGCGCCATCGTCATTTTGGCCTGTTCCGGACTATTCTCGGACTATATTCGAACCGTTCCGTCCGGTTTGCGTATCGACGACCTATCGAGAAGACCATGAAATCCTCCGGGCCCTATCCCAACCCTTGTTAGCGCGAGAATGTAAATCAACTCGTAATAGCATGGCAGCCGGGGATTAAGCGACGCGCGGAGACGAGCAGAAGCATGGCGAGAAGGTACGAAGTACTGTCGACACGACGACGTCGTCGGCGACGGCAGCGGCAGGAGTAGGCGGAGGTGGAGAAGGGACTCCGGGGCCCCTTTCCCTTGTCCCGGAGCATTAGGAGTTCGGTAATAAATCTCGTTGAAAAAACGCTCGCGCGCACTCACACTCGCAAACACACACACACACGTGCACATGCTCACGCGTACCGGGGGTCTCAGGCACTTCTGCTCTCTTCTTCGCGTCTATCTCGTTCGGCTCGTACATCTGTGCTCTCCCGCCACAGTCGCGACGGGAAAGAGAAAGACGGAAGGGTGATCGAAGGGACGGGATGGTACAGGAGACGCGGGAAGAGGAATCCTTTCGTCTTTCTCTCTTTCTCCCGGCATTGCACGGCCTCCTCCTGCTGCGCGCCGTCCTCGTCGCACGCCGACGAGGTCGGCATGATCTATGCACGCCATGCGGAGGCGAGTGTCACGGTTTGCTTGATGCATTGGTCCTCACTTGACCCCTTACTCCTTCCCCTTCCGTCCCGCCGTCCGCCGCTCCGCGCCATTCTTCCTCCTGTCGTTCCGCGGCTGCCTCCCTCTCACCTACACGCGATCCAACCCTCTCGTCCTCATCGACCGCGGTGAAAGCAGCGCGTTCTCGTGGAAACCGAGTACACCCACGTGCACATAAGTCGGGCGCGAGATGAGAGGCCCGTTGAAGGGTGACGGGAAAGAGAGAATGGGTTACGCGCTGCATAAGAATGCACCGGGAACGCACGCCACACGGAACAACAGAGCGATTTCCTCATTTGCTAAGACATATATATACATATATATATATATATGTAATTAATTGAAGATTATATGACTATGTCGCGGAATAGATAAACAATAAACTGAAAGTTTTATTATTTTTCCGTATCTTTTGATGTAACAAATCTTATATTTAGAAATTGTTATAGAAATCTCTGATGTAATATTATTTTAGTTCTTTCAATCGCAATATTATTTAACCTCAAAAAACACTTGTATATATCACTGTTTACACACTACGATGATTGATAGTATCGTTACGTCTCCGCGTTTATCTGCGACAGCCGTACGCAAAGAAAAATGTGAAATCGAGATTTTGGAGCGTAACGTTTTCCGCGACATTAAAACCGAAGGGCTCTAGGAGGCGGTTTTCGGCAGAGAGATCGAGAGGGCAGGGAGGATCCAGGGAAAAGAGACTCAGGCCAGAGGGAGAGTTCGGAGGGAGGATCCGACGCGAATAGTACGACGATGGTTACATTCTATGGATCAGAGAGCTCGATAGCGTGCCGAAGTCGAGGCGAACGGCAATAAATCCATTTTTCGTGAAGGGTCGGTCGAGGGGCGAGAGCGCGCCGGGGTCTGATTAGCAGCCTGACTCGGCCGTACAGGATGACAGCCGGTGAGTTATAATATTGCCCATCCATCTATTTATCTACTCCATCGTGTGTTCTCCTCTTTCTCTTCTCCGCTCGGTTTCGTCGACTCGCCCCTTTTCGCGGCTGCCTTCTCTCCCTCTCCCGGCCTCTCTTCCCGGTACGTTAAACGCTTCTCTTCCACACGCTGCTCGAATATCGGAAACGATCTGCAGGATTCCACCGAATATACCGAAGAAGAGGATAAATATAAATTAACCGACGTCGTGCTGCACACGAGGGATACTCTCAGGACAAAGGGGTCGATTCTCCTGGCCGCTGTGATCCTACGGAGATTCGTCGATCCTCGACGAGGGGGACACGATCGCATGGCGGCGCGATTTGTCGTACGCGCGGATTTGCGTGATCGCTGACACGCAAGAGTGATGGTTGAACTGCATTGTGTTCATATTGGTTTCGGTCGAGAAACACACACTTTTACAGTTTGAATTTTATCGCGGAATTGCAGAAACGTGAAAACACTATTTTCATTTAAAACCCATCACCGATAAATTTTGACTTAGATTTGTAGATTTACTAATTATAGATTTAATAATTATATATTTGCGATAGTGTATAATTTTTTTAGTTTCATAAATTAATTAAACAGAAATTGGTTTTAGCTTTCACTGTTTATATCTTACATTGGCAGAATCTTTTTGAAATGGTGGTTATTTTCATATTGAAATTTCGTGTGAAATTTGCTAAAAACAAAAACCTTTTCCAAAATTTGTTATTTATGTCTCTTAAAAAGGTCTAGGAAAACACCTAACAACATTCTATAGATTACATTCAAAAAGCATTCAAAGTGTCACGACTGTTCTCACGAGACAATGAGAAATTGCTATGCAACAATAACGCTTCAAGTAACGCTTAAATCACCGCGGTCACTTCCGCTCCGTGGACCAAAGTGTGAGGCGCGGGGTCACCGTAATCAAATATTCAAGCGTTCGTCGTCCCATCGTCCCGCCATAAAACCGGTAGTTCCACACACCGGGAAAGAGAAAGAGAGAGAGAGAGAGACCAGCGTTCCTGCCGTTGGCGCGACAGTAGGAAGACGGAATTAAGCTCGTATGATAGCGCGCGAAGGGTGACCCCTCGCAAATCTTCCCGTTGAAGGCGAGCGGCGGGACACCTCTCTATACATTTTGAACTGGAAAGACGCGGCGTCCCGAACTTTCGACGGGAACCAGTTCATATATCTGAAGTATGGTCGCCATAAATAAGCGACCTGTCCGTTTGCTCTGTTCGCCCGACCCTCCTCGCGGATTTCGCTCGTTCTTTCTTCCTCGGCCTCTTCTCCGCAACGTCGTGGATTGTCCGTCTTTCTCTCTTTCACCTTTTTCTTCCTCCTCCTCCGCCGCCTCCTTTTCCACCCCTGAATTTCCTGCAGTCGTAATATCGGATCTATGCGAAGCGAGCCAGTTGCCGAAGGAAGTATTTCACCAACGCACAGGAGAAGGAAAAATCACGGGAAACCTTCTTCCTCCTCCTCCTCTTCCTCCTCCTCCTTTCTCTTTCTCCTTTTCCATCTCGTCCAACTTCTTCGAGTGATCGTGCGTGTCAACGGCATTGCAGAATGCAAGGGAGAAGGGACGGGCTATCGAGAAGGGAGGGAAAAGGAGCAGGAGGAGGAAAAGGAGGAAGAGGAGGAGGAGGAGAAGGATAGAGAATCCACGACGGACTGTGCACGTTCTACGAAATCAATTCTTACGTCCGACATATTTCAGGTTGGCTGATCGTGACTGCACTTGCCACCGAGATCAATTCCCGTGATTGATTGACCGACTGGTTTGCTCGCTTTTTCTCTCTCTCTCTTTCTCTCTCTCGCTCTTTCCTTTTCCGTTGCGCTTATCCTTTCTCTCTCCGCGTGTTTTTTTTTTTTTACAGTCTGGCGTCGATACTTGCGCAATCATGATTGCCGACGATTGCGCAAATAATATGCATTTATGTAGTACCGAGTTATTGGTACATATACCGCTTATACGGACTCTTAAATCCATTTATTCTAAAATGTTTTATCTTAAAACATTCTGCTCCAATTTCTTGACAAAGAAAACATTGTTAAAAAAGCGAGATGTACACATTTGTACTTTATCTACGCCAGTGAACTCATATCGATGCGTCTGTTATTCAACTAGAAACAAAATCCGGCTTGTACAAGCGCCAATGCTTTAATGATGAAATTTAATTAATGTTGTCAGAGTTTGTTGCGCCACATCGACATAAGAAGTGTAAGGATCGAGATAACGCATTCGCAAACCCTCGCGAGCGACCGCAACGAGCCGCAAAATGTGATCATAGTCGCGGAATGAGCCACGTAGACGCAAAGACAAACCCGTATTTGCGGTGCGGTCGCATTTCTGTAGGCTGTTAGCGAGAGAACGAGCGAACAAACGCGCGAGCAAACGGGAGAGCGAGCGAAGCGGAGCGGGAGTGATTTATGCTAAGTCTCGCTGATGCTGAGGCGAAGCAGGGGCCCCGGTGTACACGCTGCCGGTCGGCCATCTTGGACTCCCCTCGTTTCTCCGGGGCCCTCGAACCGATTGACAGACCCGCGGTCGATCGCCGCTTAACGAACTCCCCCTTTCTTCCGCTCCTGACGCTTTCTCGCTCACCACTACCGGTGTCCTTTTCCACTTCCCTTTCCTCCTACCCTATCTTCCAACAATAAGACACCTTCCATTCTCTTCGTCTTCTCTGCTTCTCTATCGTCCCTACTCTATCTCTTCGATTACTTCTGAGTTTCTGTTAGTCATCGCCCTCCTCGCAGCAGGAGGAAATTGATATTCGACTTTTTATGAAGCCGCTGGCAATTGATGTTAACCTTTCGGCTCGAAAGCAAGGATCGAGAATGACTTGTAGAAGTTAATTTCTCGCGGGGTTAAAATATTCCCTCCTCCTCCTCCTTCTCGCGCGCGCGTCGACACTTCTTTATCTTCTAGGTTACTCGAGCACGCACATTTAAAAAACAGATGTCGAGTAGAGCGTCGCGCATAGAATTTGTTTCACTTTTGTGATTGGAAAATGAAATTTTTCTGTTATTTAAAATTTCGCAAACTGGAAAAGTGTATAATGAAGAATTATATTAATAACAAAAGAAATCGGAGCTTAAGAAAACAGAAATTTACGAGCAAATTTGATTATCTCAAGAATTTCATCTTTTTGTAAAAAACCATTTTGAAATATCCGGTTTGCCAAAATTTTATTACAACATTAATACCTGCTTCGGACAATATTATTCGGAATAATACACAATTTAGCGCATCCCTAAAGAAGCCTCAAAAGGTTTTTATGACGTCCGGAAACTTTTACTTCTTTTTGAATATTTCTGTGTATCTGGTCACACACCATTGCCACAATTCTGCTCGAACGGTTCGTGCAATTGAAAATGCCTGACGTTCCGCAGACATATTTCACGAGTGGATCTCGTCAACAAGAGCCGTCAAATTTTTACAACGGTTACGCGTTACATCGGATCCAGATGCCGGTGCTGCGCGGATCTCCCAATTGCACCCAGCTCGTAAATATTTGGCCGGTGTCTGCGTAACTCTAGCTGCCGCTCGCTTCTCGCCAGCGGGCTGTTTCTTTCGCCCGCTTCACCCGTGAAACTCGCGCGCGCGGCCGTCCGTTCTGATTTCTGTCCGTCAGCGTCGGTCAGATTTACGACGTCGCGTGAGGGGGCCTCCGGTTGCCGAGCGGGCCCGGAGATCCTCGCGCGCAACAATGAAACCACGCCATTTGTCACAGAGGCGCTTCCTCGGCTTCTAATAAACGTTCGTCCTACCGTCCTCGTCGTGGTACGATGTCGTGCTGCAGCACACGGATCGACCTTTGCTTTTGCTTCACGGATCGTGATCTCTCGAGGAACTCTCCTCTGTCCTTTTTCCTCGCTCCGATGCCCGATCCGGCAGCTCTTTTCACCCACTCGTGGTTCTCCGTGATGACGGAGAGAGAAAGAACCGAAGGAATAGCAAGAACCGCCGCAGTGGGATGGCAGCGTGCCTTTACGTCCATACTTTCACATGCCGGCACAATACACCAGACCATCGAGGAATTGTCATACAAATTGTCGCTTATTCACCGACGATTCTGAAGCGACATGTATCCGCGTGCAGGCCTACCGACCTGGAGTTACCGTGCAAAAGACTACAATCGTCGTGCCACGTTCTTCTGTGCGCGGATGACAAATATTAAATGGAGATCAGAGAGAAGATGTAAGAAACTTAAAGGTCGAGCGTATAATTTAATAAAAATAATTTCATGTAATTATTTATTTAAAATTGTGCTTGAAGAATCATATATGTTTTTCTATGTTGTGGTAGAATACTTTTTTCGGTGTCATCGAGATTGATGTTAATACACCAAGGTTCGTGAGTATCCTATATATATCCCTTCTCTCTCTCTCCCCCTCTCTCACTTTTAAATATCAGAATATTATAATTTACAATGCGATCTTTTACCTACTGCAAGTCACGTCAAAAAAAATTTTGCCGTCTGTCTCTTCGGACAGTTGACAAAAATAATTAAGACAGTGTAAATTATGCGGCATAACATTTATATTACATTGTATTCAAAATTATTCAAGAACGGTTCTTGCTCAGTGTGTGCCATTTGGAAAATTTATTATTGTGTCTAACAATATAAAAAAAATTATTTGTAAATAATTTTATTCTTTTACACGCGTGATGTTTCGGTCAAAAAATGATCAATTCTCTCTTTTTGCAAAAACTTCCGTTAAAATTAGTATCGTCAAAGCGTCACTCCCTACGTATAATCCCGTAACTACAAAAAGACGTTCTTTTGGTTTTTCGAATTTTTACCTTACTTTATGAATTATTTTTTTATATTTGGTGATCATAAAGAACATGACATTTTAAATGTCACTATGCTAATAAACTGAAAATCCCGTATGTGACACTTATGTAATTATACGTAGGGATGAGTGACGAAAGTGTGAATGTTGACTTTAAAATTGAGCGACATTGTGTAAGATGTGATCGATATCGTATCTGATATTAAATCAGTTCGTGAAAGCGGTTTTCTTTGCTTCTGCGGCGACATTGCGGAATAACAAATCGGCGTCGTTCAATGAGACGCGTGTATGATGCACCGAAGCGATGTGCATGACGGAGAGCGCACAGCCTCGTCATGCTGATTCTCCGAATCATTAAGACGCGACCTCGGTCGTGTAACCCTTCGTAGTCGTCGTCGTCGCCGGCGTATAACTCTTTCTGCTATCGATCACTGCATCGTCGCTCGAACTTCGCAACGCGACGCCGCTTATCGTTTATCTCGTCACCGTGGATGCATCGGACAAATGCAAGGAACGCCGGGCTTGGTCGACGCTTTAACCTTTCGAGCGTTTCAATGGTCTCGCCGAAAGTGTCACGACAGAGTTCTTCTGGCGCCACGTCAAAGCTATACTTCAATCGGAACAATGCATGTCGCTACAAATTTCTTGCATCATCGCAAAATATAATAATAACGGAACGCTTTTAAGAAATTCTATATACTATGCTGCGTCGACGATTTCTTGTAAGTAATTTTCAGTTATTTGCATACGCAAATAGAAACGCGCAAATAAAAAACATTACCAGTTCTCTTTTCTCCGAAACGTAAAAAAGAAAACAAGATTACGCGGTAGCCAATATCTTTACCTAATTACTACGGTTAAATGAATTTATCTGGCAGTGTGTTCTCTGACGCATGTAATAGACGAAACACATGGTGAAGAACGAACGGTAGTTGATTCTTTCCGACGCCCCGTAACTGACTGCCGGTCATAGATGGGGTCATCTACGGCTTCCAACGGCCAGTTTCTTTTTTCTCTCTAAACGTCACCGTCGATATTTATGGCTAGCCATAGAGGGTCGAAGAGGGTTTTGACTTGTTACATAGCAAAGAGCAGAAGCAGGACCCAATTTGGTTAGTGTCACGCTTGCTTTTCGAAAGAAACTTCCTTAGTAAGAATGATGCAAAAGAAGAAAAAAACTCGCAGAGAGAGAGAGAGAAAGAGAGAGAGACAGAGAGCAAGGTGTTGAAAAGAGATCATCACATGCGGAAAGGATGAAAAAGAAATTAAGAAGAGAAAAAAAACACTGGAACGTTTCTAGCAATGCAGCAGCGTTGGCGAATGAGGAAACGGCTGCGGTAAGACGGTAATAGCGAGCCCTTGATATCACCAGTCAAGGTTACTGTCCATTGAGGTAACACAGCGGCGTTAACCCTCGCAAATTTACACAGCGCTTGCACTCAGTCCTTTAGCGTCTTCTTTATGACTATCTAGGATTACGTGGCACTCGAGCACGCATTAATTAACGCGAATAGAGGTCACTGTCATTGAACGATATTGTCAATTCGTCTGTCAAGTGATAATCCCTGTAAAAAAAAAATAATAATAATAATAAATAAAATCCGTTAAGAACCTGATTCAAACCAACATCAACACAAACACAAAATAATAATAATAATAATCGTATGTCTTAATTCAATAACTTAGGACGGTCAAAAAACTGAAAATTTAAAGTTAAACAAGTTTCTAAATAATAATCCTGATTTTTGTTTTTTAAATTACTGATCATCTTTTTATATTTAGGTTTTTGTTTAGATTATTATTATGTTTTCTTCAAATAAAATTGCAAATGATTTTGATGAGTTGCTTGCCGATGAGTTTTATCTACGTTTTTACCTTTTCGCTAATTCGATATCAGCGCGCAAATAAAACGAGCACCTGCGCGGATAAAGTAGGTATATAAGATTACATCCCACAGCTCGACGGAGTTCACACACAATCCTTTTAAATCGCAAGGCTGGAAAAGCCTGCCGGACAGGAGGCGGTGCGAGATCGGACAAAGTGTACGCGCGTTACGCATTAGAGTATCCCGAGCTCATTGGCCTTCAAAACGTTGAAGCTTCCGAGTGACAGTCATGTTAGTTACGTTTGGAAACACGCGATCTAGTTTAGATTGCGATCGAAATTCAATCGCTAAACAACCATAACAGCGTCGTTCTTCGAAACGACGCTTTTGTTGATTTCTACTAGAAATCGTATACGACATAGCTTACGCGTACTTCGAGGAGGTCCAAGGAGCTGAGAGATTTATCGCTCGTCGCTTATTATAGGTATGAAAAACGAGTTGCACATCGTGGGTGGGTTAACTAAATGTCGCGATGACGGAATCGTCATCTCGTGGCATCTTTCCACGCCGGGAAAAACCCGTTTCTCAAAAAACGTACCGCGTCTGTGAAATAATGCGGCGCTGTAAAAAAACGGACATTTATTTTTCCGCAAAATATACGAAGCGCATCGTGAACTTGTTACTCGAATTAATGTTGGAAGAACTGTTTTAAAAAAAAAAAATATAATTAATTTAAAGAATTAAATTAAATTAAATTATACATCAAGCATTGTGTTTCTTATTTGTGTCTCTATAAGAGAATTAATTTCATTGAAAATATAAATTTGTTATCTATCACGTTTATACATTTTTTCGCACATGTCATTTTTATCCATGAAATATCTCGTTAAATAAAGATTGATCATAATGCGCGATATCACTTTGTGTTAATTCGTGAGACGGTGTGCCACATCACGAAGAACACGATGACATACGTTAATCCGCGTGTTTTCGAGTTTTCGAGGTTCGTTTTAATTATTAAGTGGGTGGCGCGAGAAGGCCGTCACGTTCACTAGAGAAAGCATTCACGAGAGGAAAAGGATACTCCGATGAAAATATCGTAAAACGTTTTATAACCGACATAAACAGCGAACGAGAGTGAGAGCGACTGTCGTCGCTGTGTGTTGGTGCTGCGCTCACACACAAACGTGCGTGTGTAGCTTACCTACATCTAGGAGCTGGAAACAGGTACGTAGCACTTTTTGCGACGACTGCTATACTGTCAACTCTTGTAGCTCATTATTAATTCAACAAGCTTCTTAAAAAAAACTCGCCGTTACTTTCGACGAATTCAATTTTCCAATAAACGCGGTGTCAAACTTCAAACGTCTGGTTTCTTTATCGTTTCGAAATTGAAGTGAAAAAAAAAAGAGAAATGCGATAATATTAAAACTTCTAACGTTTATCTTTGTTTTTATAAACGCTGTCATTTTTTTGCTCCTCCTTTTGAAGAATGTAAATAAAAAAATTAAATTTTTTTCTTATAATCGCACATGTAGATAAAAACAAAAAAAAAAGAAAGATTATTCAACAAAATCTCAGATGTTCTCTAATTTTCGGCGATACGTTCGATATTATTAATTTGATGAACGTAATTTCTCGAGGATGTGACAGTAATGTGATAAAACAAAGCGGTAAAATTGCATTGGCGATCTCAAAAGACATTAATGAACATTGCACGTTGACGGTTTCGAAAATACGTCGTGTATATATGTCATTGCCAGCCGAAAATCTCGTGTATCAGACCGCCTCCCTGTCGGTGAAATATTATTTTTAATATTTCCCGTGTATCGCTGCGCGAGAATTCAAGCCATTAATTAATTTCGAGTTACTGTGTATACCGTTTTGAATGGGAACTGTCGGGCGAGCGCGCGGTGCCGCGCACGCGAAAAATTATCGCGACGTCGATTTCCGCCGCGCGGGCGAAAACAAACAGAAATCCGGTGATCTATTCTGTGATGTGACGCTTATTTGTCGGAATTGCCTGTCGCGACGAATTATTCGAAACTAATTCCATCACGAGCGATTTGCGCGCGCGCGGTAACGCAGCATCTTCTGTGAAAGATGCGAATCAACTAGTTACGTAATCGCGACATATAGATGAAGCGACCGCAAACACGGAAAGTCTATGTTCTTAAAAGTGTTTTTTCGCAATGATTTTTTTCAATTTATAAGAAGGTAAAGGACGTTGTTTCTATGCGAGATTTTGAATTTACTTCCAATTATAATGTGCGATAATTCACACTTAAACAAAAAATTGTTTGCTCGTATGTCCAGCGCTTGACTCCCGCTTGTTATTTTTCTTTTTTAATTGAATACTAAAAAAAGCCGTGAGACTTGTGCAAAATTTATATATTTGTTAGGTAAGATGAGTACGTGAAGATTGTCCCGTGAGCCCGAATCGAAGGAAGCGCCCGCGCCGCTGGTCCCCGGCCGGTTATACGATATCATAAAAGAAATCACACGCGCGCGAGAGAGAGTGAGCGGACGGATGGATGGACGTGCGTGCGGACCGATCAGGTTTAGGCAGCTGTCTGCAACCACGTCACTCAAGCTCACCGTCGTCGTCGGCCTCGCAGTGGAATGAATGCCTTTCATTATGAGCGTTATCGCCTTGCCCAATCTCCAACAACCCTTTCTTGCATCCTTCGAGCTGCTCTCTTTTCTCCGATTCTCCGTAGGCTCTCTTCGCCTCGCGCGATATATACCTCTCCTCTCAATTTCGTCCGAAGATTCTTCTCCTCCCGTAATATAGAAGGCACATGAAGACGCGAGTGCGCGTGATAAAGCGAGCGTAGAGAAGAAAGCGATGCCTATATACGCTAACCGAAAGGGTTGAAAAGAGCACGGTAGAAGGGAACGGGCACAGTGAATATTATCGTTCGAGCGAGGGTCTCTCTCTCTTGTACCTGGTCACAAGATTTATCGTGGGTACATCTATATGAAGTTCCTTCTGTCATCCAGGCGTCTTCGCAACGGCTAGACGGCTGAGAAAAACAGTAATTAGGAGGTTGTGTTATCGGAGAAAAAATATCCGCTGCGATAATTAACCATCGCGAAGTGCGATGAAAATACCACGTACGTAATTATAATTTTGTTTAATTTTTTGTTGACGATGTCTAAATCACTCGAGATCCGGTATATAAGTATTCGTTAAATATCCATAACTAGATAATTGAATAATAATAAATAAAATAAATATATTAAGATATATATATATATATTTAGTATATATTTAGTATATATTTAATATATATTATTTAGTATATATTTAGTACATTATAAGTTTGTGTGCGCGGAGCAATTGTTTAATTACTCAGAATAGGGTTCAGAAAGGACACGGTCTTCCGAAGAATATGTCTAATTAATAAAATTACACAAAAGAAATCATCACAAAATATATCGTACAGAAAATAAGACTATCTATGAAAATGGTTCGTACGACAATCTTAGAACTCGACTGAAGTTTAAACATAAAAAAAAAGACACGATTCAATCTGGAATCACGAGCTGACGTATGAGCGCTTCGGAATAGAACGCGGCTCTGACCGGTAACTTCGATCACGTCTATCCCATCGAGGAGAAAGATTGGAATCGCGGCAATGCGTGTTAACATGCGGCGTGTATGTAACGCGATTCGATGTGGAAGTAGATTTATGTAGAAGTCATGCGACCGCAATTATCCCGTTGCGATCACACAACGCCGTTTAAAGTCTTTATCTTCCCAGAGCGCGCAACACTATCACGCGTCTTGTGTGTTTTAAAACAATTCGCGTCGTACTCTTTTGTTGCGATATCCACATACTGCGCGAATGTAATTTGTCTCGTGCAACCCTCGGCAAACAACCGATGTTCAAAGTCTTCATCTTCCCGGTCGTAAAAGCGGCGTTTTCTCGAATCGCTTGTGTATTTTGACGTTCGCGCCGTAATTTTTCATTCGCACAACGGATGAAACAGCAAAAAAATTGATATTATCGAATTGCGCGACTTGTCGGGTTATATGTTGTGTTACACAAACGGACCTGCTCGTACATCATATTCAATCCGCCGTGTCGCGTCCCGTACGAAAATGTTCCCCCGTATGTATTGTTCGCGCGACGCGTCGGTCGGTACCCACTTGAATCATCCCCGGCCGAAAACAGCCGCGAGATAAAAATCCCGCCTCTCACGCGGATTAAACAGATTGAGCGTTGCGCGCCGACGACTGCACCACTGTCAGCGGCTCATTATCGTCGCATGAATAATTGAGTTATAATATGCCCATCCCAGATTACACTGACTTCTCGCGCTGGCTGCCTCGATCGTCGGTTACCGGTTCGTTAGTAATGCTGCGGCGCTCACGCCGTGCGATCGCGCGGCTAAGATCGGGCGCGCGAGCGCAACTCTCGTACAAGGTGCCAAGCCGATTTTTTCGTGTCAATCGTCGAGATTAGCAAAGCGAAGCGAGTCGAGGCGTGGCGCGGCGGCGCGGCAAGCGGTTTTAAACCGTAATGGCAACCTATCGTTGTCTCACCGCAAGATTGATAGCTTGTCCGACAAAAGAGTAATTCCCGCGCACGTATAAAAGAAGAAGGTCAATAGTAAAGCTCGACAGTTCGCGTCTCTATATGAGAGCACGTTCGCAGTGTTGCGTGAAAATTTGCATGTTAATTTATACCATACGATCCGCGTGTCATGTTCGCCGCTTTGCTCGCGTTTTTTTTCTGCGCTTTTCCTTTTCTTTCCGTCTGTCTATCTCTCTCTTGATCTGTTTTTCGTAAGAATTTATTCGCATTGACTACATCGTTAAACGCAATGTTTTCTTGAGAGCGAAAATGATGAACTGACGTACGGAAGTATCGGTTGCGGCCTCGTTATCCGGAAACGATTTAACTGGCGTGGGCGGCGCGTTGATTTCTGAAGTGCGGCGTGCACTGGCCACTTGCGGTTGTCTCCGCAAGTTAGCTCTCTTAGTCACACAAACCAAAATATTTTGAAGTTGTTCACACTGTACAATCTGTCATATTTAACGTAGGTTGTTTGTCCGGCACGTCGTCGAGAATATGTATTTTGGTAATTTATTTAATTAAAAACGAATGTTTTGGACTGTTTTTCGATAAAAACAGCAATAATCATTCTATGCGCGAGCAAATTTGATTATTTTTAACTTTTGAATATTAAAATACGTTGCTGTTGATGACAATTAAAATTGCATTCTACTGTACATGTCAGTTCAGTTTTTAATTTCTGCGGATAGATAGTCATATATATATCTACACGTGTATGTTGCGTTTCGTCGTCAGTATAAACAGCCAATAGGCTTCACGCGCAGATAGATATACCAATTTGAAACTGTCAAAAGAATTGTGTCCACCCCCTTTTTCTCCTCCCGCTAACAAAATATGATATGGTTGGCACAACAATCGAGTAACAATCGGGTTTAATTCTTGTCAACGACTATCGTTTAGGGAAAATTTCATTTTAGCTCGCGGTTATCGACGAAAATATATATACAGAGTGTATTACAGAGGCGGATTTAGGCATGGTCTTTATGAGCTGCAGTCCAGGGCCCCGTTCAATCAAAGGGTCCCTTCGCAGTTTAAAAAAAAAAAACAAAAAAGCCGGTGTTTTGTCGTTTATTAAAACAAATTTGACGCGATAGCGCTTCTGGTATTTTGCATACGCAGTGAGAAGCGCGATCGTGCTCGTCGGTACCCTAGGGAGTTGAATAGAAAAAATTAACGCTGCCGCAACAACGCAACACCGAGCTATCATCGAGCGCGGTTCATCTTCCGGTGGCGTGTCGCAAATCTCACGCGCTCACCTTTTACAATCGACGTGTAAATGCGACGATATCGCCTTGGACGTGCAAGCCGTGACAAGCCGGACACTTTGACACTCGGCTTCCTAATGATCCGTAAGCTGCCTACCGGAGAAAAAGACCGCGGCTTTCAATACCGATACGATAGGCCGTTTGATCGACGCGTCGCGTCGTCGTCTCACTTCAAAGATACTCAGGTCTCTCGATCTGGGATTCTCTCCTCTCCAAACCGGGTTTAGAAACGTCAGCCAATGGGCATTCGACGCTTATTGTATGCGCTCGTCCCGAGCTGTACTCGCTAACTCAACTTGTTTCACGGATTATCTCTCGCGCGGCATTCACAGCCGACTCGCGTTAAGAAAAGTGTCCTATCACTTCCGCGACAAGAGATGGTTATCGTTTGAAATCGATGGCTCTGGAGTTATTGTTCGATAAATCTCAGAACGAAGAAACAGTTCGATTATAATAAGAAAGAAAGAAAGAAAATGTATTTTACAAAATTATATTACACAGATACATACATAATATAAACGTGTTAATAGTGCGAGAATATTGACTGAAAATGTTATAAAAATTAAAAACAAATACTTAAAAACGTCTAAATTATGAGAATTTACACAAATTGTTTTAATATTTGCGAGTAGAATTTAGAAATAAATATATGTGCTAATAAATATCTCTTATTAAAATAAAGATAAAGAGTAAATTAATATAAAAACAAAATAATATAATTTTTTATTTTCTTTGAACTTATCCGCTTGCGCTGCAACTAGCCGCAGATCTCTTGCGATGATCGCACGAGTGCGCAAAGCCAATTGGCTGCGTTTCTTGCGGCACACCGTCACTTCGAGCAATTGACTTTGATCCGTCCGTGTGCGCGCGTAACATTGAACGCAATTACGGTCAATTTACAATGCTTCCCCTCCTTTCCCTCCAGAGACCGCGCCGTTCGCCGGCCAGTCCGGTAATCGCCCGTAGGTGGATAGGGCGCGTATCGATTGCTTCAGGATTCCACCCGATACTCGGTACGCAACCAATTAACGCGCCGACACGCGAGCGCAGCGTGGGCGTTGTTGCACATCGCGTCCGCGAGCGCGACCGCGGCCGTTATGATTTTTCATGAAACGCGGCGGTCCGTTAAGCGCAGCTCGCGCATTGAATAGGTCATCTAACGTGAATCAACGCTTCAGTTGAGTGTAACTAACTCCAATGAAGTTATAACCAAAAGTTCAACAAGAAATGCAACTTTGGGGGGAAAAAAAATCGAGCATTCGCGCAAAAATGATGCGTACGCGCGAAATAATGTTTGTTCATATTTAAGCATTTTTTTCGATAATTGTTTTATAAATGTTTTAAATAATTGTTTAACAACTAAATTTACGCAACAATAATGATAATTTTTACCGCGATAATAATGAAGTTTGATTCCTTTCAATTCTGAAACACTGCGTATAAAATTGAGTCTTTCATATTCAAATGCGAGAGTTATCTGTTTAAGTCAGTGGACAAAAGTCATCGAAGGAATAGCCATTAGTGCGACACCTGTCATCTCATCTCGTATATATAGTCGCGCGAGTCGCAAAACTCGTATTGGGCGCGCCAACGCGATCCGTAATTTTCATCTTGACTCCTTTCAGTCAATGTTGAGTATCGACGGATTCCGAGGAGAGCCCTTCGGAGTTGTTTGAGTCGCGCGTTTCTCTCTCTCTATCTTTTTCTCTCTTTCGAGGTGAGCGCGATGGTGCGGCGGGGCCACATTGTCGGGATAGTCGGCGTCGAGCGCATAGGCCGTTTCGTGCCCAGTCACCGTTAAAGCCCGCGGATTCGAGTGGACGTGACTCTCCGTATAATATTACATCCTATTAGGAACCTGGAGTAACTGCCGGGCGAAACGCGACAGCGAACGATAAACGGAAGGGGCAGTGCCTCAAGATGCGTGCCACCCAGCCGTCACACGTGGAATAATATGACGTTTCGCGGCTAACGTATGGCCCCGCTATCCGTCTATTTAGCGTGCATTACGGTTCGGATACCGGCATTATGCGTTCGCCGCGCGCGCGGCAGAATACCTCTTTGTACCTCGGTTTTGAGAGAACACTCGAGGCCAGCCGCGTGTGTCTCGCCAACGTTCAATTACTTTTGCACCCTCGTCCCCACTACGCACCGATTTTATTCTCCTCAGTAAAAAGTTTTTAAACGGGGGGAACGGCTTTGATTTTAAAAGAATCAAAATTGTTTAACCTTTGAAAGGCGTATTCTTAGAATAACTATGGTTGAGTTGTTTCCGATCTTTGTATACTGAATAATTAAAAACGTGTTTACTTAATTGGTCACCTATAATTAATCTTGAAATTTGTATATAGGTTTACTATCTTTTAAAAAAACTTTTTATTTCAAGTGAGAACATGTTTAGCGGACCAATCAATATTCCTAACATCATACACACGTCGATAACTCGCTATCGTAATCGCGCAATCCGCGAACATTTATCTTTCTCGTAGCGTATGGTTTGGGGATCCACGTGGGGCGCGCATCGTCGTCTTGCGAGTGAGTGAATCTGAGGAAAAGGCGGAAGGAAAAGCGGCGGTAGGCGAGGGATGATTTCGCGCGCACTTTCGAGGGGTTGGACGGGCGGGGCGGATCGTACCGAAGGAAAATTTCGACTATAAATAGCAGTGTATTCTAAACGAGGTACAGAGAGCGCATTGGATCTAAATTATAAATTTCATCAGCGGCAGTCTGCCGTTTCATTCCGCGTTTCAGCTTCCCCTGACGGCCCCTCGCCTTTGCCTTGTCTCTCCTACATCCTCCTCTTCATCTTGTCTTCTACGAGCCGGCCTGGCCGTTACCGCGTCGACTACCCTCCTCATCGCCCATCTCGCGGCCCTCCGGTCGCTCTCTCCTCCCACCCTCCCGCGATACCTTTTAGCGAGGGCACGGGAGATGAAAAGTTCTGGCGAAGACATAAAAATGCGGCGCTGCATTTCCCTTTTAAAATAACGCCCTTTGCTCCTTTTTCAGTTTATTATTATCAAGTTGTGCAGCCTGCATTCTCCTCTCTCAGCCTCCGCTGTTCGTCCCTCGTCCATCCTTTTGCTTCACCCCGTATCCACCCCCCCGAAGATGCCGCGGCGGCGGCGCCTTAGGCATGTATAACACACTAAAACCAACCCCACCGCGCTTCCTTCATCTCCGTGTAGCTCCTACGCGGCTCGTAGAACTGTATTCGTAACTTCGCGTTTAGGAAGTTTCCGTTATGAGAATTAACGCCTGATGTTTACCCAAGTACGAGCGGGAGGCTGTCGTTGCGACGCTCATACCCGCTTTCCGAGGTCTTTCCATCACGATAGATATCAATCGTAGACGCGATAATTTGTTTGTCTCGCAACGATTTCACATTCTAATTATCGTGATTTACACATGCTGGAACTGCGGAATTTGCGTAAGATTAATGTTAATAAGCAAAAATTTATATTTAAATTTATTTTATAACATTACTTTCTAAATGAGAAAGAGAGAGAGAGAGAAGAGATGTCTGTTTCATAATTGGAATCTTTTCCTGCACGCACTGAATTTCAGAAATCTTAACAAGCTCACGAGAGTCTCGTGTAATAATTCTACCGAACTTTACGACCGGGTAAAAATAATTATAACGAACTGGGGCGAGAGCTCTCCGGGATGAAAATTTCTCTCTTTCTGCTGTGTGTAAGCGCGCGCGCGCGCGCGCGTGTGAAAGCCTCTTGTGACTTTATACTTACAGCCCCGCGTCATCGTGAATCATTCGTGATCGGCTTCTATCTGTCACTGGATGTACGCGTTTGATATAAATAAGGAGAGCCGAGGAAACGATGAAGAGAAGGTTTTTCGGGCAGCCGCAGACATCGTGTGTCCACCTTTCCAATAAATAACGAGATAATCTCCAGTGAAATCAGGCGAGTTATGTCCGCCATAAAGATTGACCCACGTATAGTGGGTATACGCACAGGTAAGACCGCGCGCGTGTACGTGGACGAGAAGCGCGCACGCATACCAGAACGAATGATTTATCGATGATTATCGAGCATTCCTGATTTTTTTTTTTTTTTTGAGCGGCAGAGAGGAAAAGGAGAGAACGGATCTCCTCTGTCTTTCTTTTGGAAAGATTTTGAATGAAACAGGAGGCAGCATCACGTTCCCGTTTTCACGACAGGTTGAAAGACGACGTCGTAGCATTGAGGCAGATAGCACCGCGGGATAGAAGCGCGCGCGTCGTTTCGTTGAAAATTTAGAGAAAAAGAGAGAGAGAGAGAGAGAAGGAGAAGAAAGTGAATTCTTAATAACTGACGTTTAAGCCTTGCCTCGCGCAAACTCTGCTATATTCTCGTCAGAGACGTAGTTTTTGTTCTTTGTAATAACATCAGAAACGTGTGTATGTTGTAACGAAAGTGAATCACTTTGCATATTTTCATCCCACTTTTAAGTCGGTGTTTTTTTTTTTTTATGATACAATTATATTGCTTTAATGGGACAAGTTATATCGCTTTGAAACGTTTGCCTATTAAAATAATAATAAATCTCACGATCGTATTTCAATACGATAATAAAGTAGAAAGTTGATCCATACGACGGAGCATTAGATCTCTTTCCTAACTCGAATGTGTCAAGTTATTTTGCAATTTGTCGTTATGCAAGGTTTGCAATAAACACTTAGGACATCGATAAGCAAAGCCGTGGAGAATACACACACATACAAACGTGAATATAAGAAAATATTTATTATTTACAATAATATATCATGGTACATTAGTCTAGTACGATACCGTCAGATTTACTAATCAAATATTGCGATAAAAAGCGTGTAGTGCGAATTATTATTACTGATTAATCAGATTCGTAATTAGCAAACAGATAAGATGTAACGGTATAATGTTACATTACAATTGCAATTACAGTGGAAATAATGACATCAAAGTATCATGTCGCGTTATGAATGCGTACACTCATTGCTATCTTATTTTACATAAAAAAAAACTCTTTACGTAAAAAAAAAAAATCCACGAGAGTGGATTTTCCTTCTATAAATTCCAACTATAGAGCTATCGAGATACACGCTCTCACGATCTCCAATCCCACAGTGGTGTTCAAGTACACTTTTCCCGTTCCCAAATATATCAGCCAATCGAACTCGACAAACTTCATTCGAAAGCTATACAATATATATGCAGTAAAGATAAAAAAATCTAGCAAATAGTGTTTCTCTAGAAAATCTCAAAGTTTCAATTGTCTTTTTCCCCAAACGCACAAGAGTAATTAAAACGTGAGAAATTTTAAAATCAAGAAAAACTGAAAAGTTTAAATCGCAATATTTACGTTAGATAAAAAAGAACACGAGATAGACAATTAAACTTATATATAAAAAAAAATATAATATTAAGACACATTATTGAGCAATTAACAAGATCCTGTGCCGCATTAAATTCTCTAAACTCGAGTCTGCGGAAAGATTTGTCTGAGACAAAGGGCGATCTCCGGTCCGTCGGTGATGCGACCTTGAATCTTATGACGACCGTGCGACGCGAGGAAGTTGGCCCCGGCTGGTCCAGAGGCGCTGCGCGATGAAACCTATTTATAGGCGCCCCGACAAAAACACGAATGATGACGACGCGGGGCGCAAAGTGCCTCCTTTGGACTTCGGAAGAGACTGAAGAAGATTGTGCGAGGAGAGGACGCGGAGGAGCAGGAAGAAGAGGAGGTGGAGGAAGAGAAGAAGAAGAAGAAGAAAGAGGAGGACGACGACGACGAAAGTGGGACGAGGGAGAGAAAGAGAAAGAGGTGGAAGCCAGAGAACTCGATCGGGCGCGACGCATGCGAAAGGAGGAAAGAAACTGTCGATCAAACGTCGTGAGCGTCCGAGGCGTCTGTCTGGAACGAAGACGTCTCCATCAGCCGTCAGATCGAGCAACACGCTTCTCTCGCTCCTCTCATTTTTATTACCGCTTCAGGACCGTAGCGACTCTCGGCGCCTGTCGGTTTAAGTATGGACGGCATAGTTAAGTAAGACGGTATTAAGTCACACCATCGCTCGATTGATGCATCCGTAATGCATTCTGAAAGCTTGACTTGCATTTTTCGAGAGAAGAATAGAAGGCCGCGCGATACGTGTGCATTTCTGATAAAAGTGTTTTAAATGTGACAACAAGTATTTATTCTTAAATAAATATTATAACAAACACATTATAAAAATAAAATCATTTCGCTCAAAATCAGACCGGATATACTAACGACAAATATTCAAAAAGTTGATGTAAACGCAAATTCTGTATAATAGTTTTTTATCTCTAATGTTTATACAAATAAGTTTGTGTTTATCTGCAATTTATCTATATTGCTTATTTGTAATTTATAAATTCTTCACTTTTTAAAATATCTACGTATGTGTGTAATATTTCTCACTTAAAGCTCATAAAGTGTTCTGACATTTTTTAATGCGAGAACGCGCGAAATAGTCGTCGATTACGCCCACACACGTTCGCGCGTACATACATATATCTGAGTAGAGCAATTATAATTAATCAACATAGATGAGCTTGTGGGACAAAAAACGACGTGCCGATAACGACGCACGCGCTAACTTCCGCTTCATTCACTTTGTGCAGCTCACTCGTTTCTAGCGTCGACACTCGGCGTCTTGTTCGATCCATGACCTATTTAAGTCAATAATTTATAGATTCATACGATCGCGATATCCATCGCGTGTTCCGTCGCAGTAACATTGCTCTCTTGCGATACGTGCGCACTAATCATTCGCAGGAACAAAATCGCTTTCAAGACCAAGGATGTTATTCGAACGATATAATTTGATGTCATAAAGTATACAAGTATTGTTTTTTTTTATTAAAAACCATTATTGCGATATATCGTTAAGAGATATTGAAGAAAGTAGTTATTACATGTAAAAACTCTCACTGATGTAACGCAATATGCGACTTCGTGTGTGTTTGAAGCGAATTAAGTTTTGTTACCAGCATTTATTTCTTCGAATTTATTTTTGAAATGCACGTTTGTGCATTTCGCGAGCCGGTCATCGCACACGAACCGGCGCGTTATTCATGCGTGAAGCTAGTTACGGGCGGGCGAGTCGCGCAAGGAAACGAAGCGATAAAACGCGGAGATATCCGGGGACAGAAGCCGCGCAGTATCCCGAAGTGTCGCAGCTAGGTGCGACATGGTTCAACGTATGATTATCCGCTCCCCCGGGAGTCGGAGAACCCGGGACGAGAGTGGTGGAGGATGAGAGGGACGAGAAGGACCGAGGTCGGTTATTAGCCGGCCCCGCTGTTGTCGTTTTATCTTCGTGCTCAATTAGCAAATATCATTCCGTAATGCATCGTGACGCGGACTCTCCTCTGAAAAGTGTGCAGCTGCATTGGCATCGAAAAAACCGAAGGAAGAAAAAGTCGACGCGGGAGAAAGAAACGAAGAGAGAACCGGGGAAAGAGAGAGGGAGATAACGGCTGCGCGCGAAATTTTTATTCTCGCCCCTCTTTTAGCGGACCGCGGACATAATGCCGGCTGACATACGTAATAATTATTGCCGCAGTGCATCGCTACCGATCGCGGCGACGCAGGCCGCCGCGCGCATCGATATACGACACATGCGGAAGAAAACCACGTCGAAAAAGCGCGCATCGATCCAACGGTTTAAAAGCGCGCTGGCGGCAAATTCCGAAGCTCGCCGAACATCGAAGCGCGCATGTACGGTCGACGTTACACGCATTGTAAATTACATATGTAACGGTCAATTACTTAAGCGCGTTGCCGCGATGCGAGCGTTCCCGGAAGGCGCAACGTCGGTTGCACGAAAGTCGCAGCGAAGGTGCGAAATGCGCCTCTCGTGCGAATTAAGCTTATTTATGCCCATTGTGTGCCCCCTTTTACTACGGACGAGCAGCCACGGCCGAATCGCGTAAATACCTCACGCACGACGTAATGAGCGAGGAAACAATTATCGCGGGTGTAGCGCCGCGCTTACCCTCGCAAAACCGGAGGTCGTTAATATTCATAAAGTGACTTCTGCTTCAGAGAAGAAAACGCGAATCGATTGGACGAGCGCACAATCGGTACCCGTCGATTGTATCTTCTTTCATTACCATTTTTATCGGTCGAGGTGTCGCACCGAGAAACTCGTCGATCCGGCCCCGATCGCGTCGTCTACCGATATCGCGGATTTTCAACCAACTAGCTTCGAGCAACGCCGGAAACAATTTATTAGACGGCTTCTTGGTCTTTTTTTTTTTTTTGCGTATCTTCATGCAACCGCGCGCCAACGCGGTTGATAATTATACCACGCGGCTCATTATTTGATTCGACTCCGATCGGACCTTTCGCTGATTCGGGAGTGGACTGAAGGGTGACTTTTAATTGAATTCTTCTCGTATGGATGTTGCTGCTTTTGGAATCGCGCATTATAATTTATTCCAGCGCAACCAACCCGAGATTTGCATTTTTTGCATATTTAAGAGAAAATATGGCGGCGACTTCGTCCTGAAGTTTCTAAAATACAAGTATCACTTTCGCTACAACTACAACTTTTAGGCTGCGTTAATTGGTGGATTTAATGAAGATATTTTTTTAAAGGGAAGAGAAGTTGTAACCAGTATTCAAAATGCGAAAATTGAGTCTAAATTGGGTCGAGCGCAACACAAATTCTAAAACATTACATCGTCTTTTGCATTAAAAGAAATAGAATTTAAAAAATATCAATTTGAATATTATCAAAGTTGCAACCGTCAAAGTTGCGCGAACTGGAATTAAATAAACGTACAACAAATAAACCAACCTTGTAAGTTTGCTGTAAACACCCATATTTTAAAAGCAACCGACGTTTAAGTTTATTCAGACGCGCGTCCATTGTTTGATCACGTCAGCTATCGAACTCACTCAGACTGCGTGAAGTCCGGGCCCAAAAACGGACCCCGCATTTCAAAGCCGTGCACGTCCGTGGTATGCACATAAAAAGCCTCGGCGCCGCAACACCTCGCTGATCACACGCGACAGCGCGGTGACGCGAAGGCAGGGGATGCGTAAAGACAGAAAAATTGAAAGGGGTCCGAAAGAGCGAAGCAACAAAACGAATACGCGCACCGATGACGGCAGAGAAGATGAAAGAGAAAAAAAAGAGACTAAAGAAGGAAAAGGTGAAAAAGATTCGGCAGAGAAGGAGGTAGCGAAGAAAAGGTGGAGGAGGAAGAAGAGAAGAAGGTGGTGGTGATGATAGTGGCGATGGTAGGACACGAAATCTCGAAGAAGGAGCCGAAGAAACCACTGGTCGGCAGTGCACGGTGGTCAGTCAGGTCGATGTCAGCTCGCTAATTGGCAGCCGTGTCGCATAGAGGTAGCCCGGAGCCGGTTTGTGTAGCTTGGCTGCTCGTCGCGTAATTCGTAAGCGGTTCTTGCCCCTTCTTTCGTGGCGGGTTTCTCTCTTTCTCTCTCTCTCTCTCCCTGTCTCTCTTCTGCCGACTTTCTTCGGCTACCACCAACTTCGCCTCCCACTTTCCTTTCTCATCTTCTCTTCGCCACAACGTGCCTCTATATTCCGCCTTGGCTACCTCCACCGGTATGATTTCGTGCGCGCGTGCAAGACTCAAATAAGATGTGCATTTTAACTCTTGGAGAACTATACTTTTCGGAAAATTATATGGCTATAGGTTAAAAAGAAACTAAACAGCAGATGTGCTTTAAATAATGTCAGCGAGATATCGATGTGACAACGAACTCTTTCGAAAAGAATCAGGATTGATGAGTGTCAAGTTAGAATACGATGAAATTATTAAAATTAATTAGAAATGAAAATTAAATGCATAACATTCGGAGCGCGGGTAATGTAAAGCACTGCGAAGTGGAAGGATTGCAATATTTAACGCCAATATCGCTTTTCGCGAAATGCTGACTCACAAATATGAATCCATAAACAATCCTCATAAAACCGGCTTCGTTAGCTTTACAGTTCGACAGTCGCGTTACGAAATTAGCCATCGATCACAAAATATAGTGTGACCGTTAGGAACGGAGGAGTTAGATGATAATCGCGTCTAATTATCTACATTTTACGATCCACGTAGGTACACATACAGACACATACACAAGCGCGCTCGCACACACACACATATAGGACTTTGAATGATTTAAACTTGCGGCAACGACAGCAGCAATTCAATCTGAGCCCGTGTCTTTCGATTATCCGGGATATGCAAAATTAATTATTGTCATCGATTTATAGTATCATTATCATACGTAACAGTTTCCGACGACAAATGACACGGACAAATATCATTGTTACGCAACGCAAAATGCAACATATTTGGAAACCCTGTACACAAAATTCCAGAAGCAGGAGTTAGCTCCGTAAATCGGTACTGGCGTGGTGACACTGACCACGAAACCGAACTCGAATCTCGTCGATGGTTCCGTGCCCAAAAAGCACAACTTTGACACATTAAGGTATTACCCTCACGTACCCTGCGGGCGCGGAGAGGCGAAGATAGTTTTATCTCACTCCAATCGAGGAAGTGGCAACGTTCTGTGTTATTTTAATCGCTCGTTTTCTGTGTTATTTTAATTATTATTAAAAAACTGTACGATACAGGAGTCTGATTTTTCACACATATTTTCTTTATAGTTTAAAGAAGCTGTAGTAATTTTTTTAGCCAAATCTAAAAATTTGAACTTTAGATATTTAGATAAATGCACGTGATTTCCACATTCTCCCTATCACTTTTCTATGTTAAATCATGCGAAATTTCGTTTTCGATTTTCTTAAAACCTGTACGATACAAAAATCTAAAACAATTCAGGAGTTCATAGATCAAGTTTTTAAGCATTATGTAAAGGTTTAAAGTGCAACTAAAAATTAGAAAACAATCGAGGGTAATACCTTAAACATTAGTCATAAAAAATGTTTTACCACTTTTTTGCATTATTTTTAATCCAAATTCAAGATATTATTTGCAACAAATTTTCTCTGCCAAATAAGATCGATATATTTTTAACTTGTGGATGTGTAGATCGTCAAAGTAATATAGCGACTTGCCGTTTTACACCGTCCTAAGATTTCGCTCACACTTTGAGTTTCTTAAATATCCTGAAACATCGGTCTAATGACCTACCGAACACCTTTCCACGACGTTTCTCTCTACGCGTTTATGCGTGGGCGACTCCAACGGAACGAATGATGTGAGGGGAACAGACGCTGGCTGACAAGACGACGTATTCCCGCTCGCATACCTACGAAAGCCGTTAGTTTGTGTAGAACATCGGGACACCCTGGGTGGTCCCCTCGTGTCCGTGTCCACGTACGTGCATGCGCGAGTGTCTTTCCTGGTCACACGAGATGCTTTTTCTATCAATCGTAACTCAAAGTTGACGCGGAACGTTTTAAGCATCCTTCTGTCGCCGATATTAAATAAAATGCGTAGTAGGATCATCGTATAGCTTGAAGAAATATCGTGGTTCAAGCGCGATCAAATTCGTTTTCCACTTAAAATTATTATGTTCATTACGTATTTATGTGTAGAATGTAAAGTGAGACTTAAATTTCTCTTGAATGCGATTAATATTTACGCGAGAAATATATGATTTGCGATGTTTAAAAATATTTTAAATCCATTTCTAACATATCGACACAAATTGAAAGATAAATTACCAATTGGAAAATATACTTGAGAAGATGATTGAATATATATTGTTGCACGTCGGTATTGATTTGGCTGTGGAAAATGTGAGAGAGCCTCTCCCTCTCGCAGAGGAAGGTAGCAGCTGATACGTTGAAACCGCTTCTGCAGCGTGTGCCTGAAAGCTGATGGATGTTCGGATGTTCGCGACTTGAGATTGACGGGCACCTTTAAGCACCTTTTGTTAATGCCGCTCGGCGCGTATCGAGTATTAGACGAGTCATTAATGAAAGAGTAATTTGTCCGTCATTCCAGGCTTGTTGGATCGCGATGCATCGGAAACAGCAAGAGCGATTTTTTTTTTTTTTTATCTCGAAACTTCGGCGAAGCTTTCATGCATCTCTCAATGCTATAATGTGCGTGCAACGGGAGAGTGCTCGCTCGAAGAACTTCGAACGTCACCGGCAGAGGCGGAAGATGACGTTGGAGCATACAGTATATAGAAAGCAGAGATAGAGGTGGCTACTACTTCAGTGTGCCGTGCTGGCTTTGGACGGATAGCCTGTCGTCGGCAACTTAAGATTGATAGAAACCTTTAAGAGGATGCTGGACAGGCGAGTGACCTTGGATTCGGCGGCTCGACCGCTGTCGTCTATCGGGTAGGTGGCGCCATCTCTCGGG
>QVNV01005421.1:0-20016 GCA_014825455.1 Pseudomyrmex pallidus | reverse complement strand
CGTTTCGTAACAATCTTGATTATAATTTTCACGGCACAACATCCTGCTCCGGCTCTATACAGCCTTACAGTTAATTGATACTTAAATTATTTATTAATTTATTAACATATGCATTAATATAAAACATTTTCAAAATAAAACTAAAATATTATTATTATTAGAAATATTGATAAAATAAGTTGTATTATTTTAAAACTTATGATTTTAAAAATAAATTTAATAATTTTAATATAACATTTTTTTTAATATGTAAAATAAATACAGATCTAAGTACTATATTACAGTTTGAAATGTTTCTATTATGTTATAGTTTTGTTTATGAACGTTATTACATAATTATATGTAATCAATAAGTCATTAGATTTCTAAATTTATATAAACTTTATTTATTTTACATTCAATAAAAGAGATAAAACAATTTCAAATATCATGTATACAATTTGCCATAAAAATCCAAGATAAAATTCACCATAATATTTAGTTTCTGTGTCAGAAATAGTTAATTTAAATTATTGTGATAGAATGAGAATTTACCTCCGGTTCTAATATCGGTAGTTAAATGAAATTGGAAATTTTGAAAACGGCCGTATAAGAACCAATGCAGGGTGTTTTGCAGGAATACAATTTTTTAGTACAGAGTTAGCTATCAAAACGTTTCGACTTTTATTGATGTCTTCTTCAATTGAATAATAACAAATAAAGGGTTTTTGTAAAAAAGCGCAGTTACATTATGTATTATGTATTAAGAGGTGAAACGATATAAAAATTGTCCAGAGTGAGAAGTATTTAAGTCAGTTGATGAACGAACAAATATGTCATTCTGGTATGAAATCTAGTACAGAATTGTATATCTCATACCAACAGACTTAAATTTTTTACCTTCGGACTATTTTTATATTGTTTCAATTCTTAATACAATGTAACTGCGCTATTTTTATAAAAAATATTTATTTGTTATTATATCATTATTCAACTAGAGAGAACTTCAATAAAAGTCGTTTTGACAGGTAACTCTGTACAAAACAATTTTATTACTGCAAAACACTCAGCATTGATTGTGAAACAACCGCTTTCAAACTTTCCAATTTAATTTAAATTGTTTATAAAAAAAATATATAATAAAATTCAACCTCAAATCTCTGGTTTACTCTTCAGATTTTGCCGTATCACTTCGAAGAAAACTTTTTGTGAATCCGTCATTTGAGTTGTTAAATCGTCCCACATGTTTCCTTGGCGCAATTCCTTTATTTTCTTGCCTTGCTGTCGAATATATTTCTTCTTTTTCCGTAGAAGTGTTTTCAAATTCTTGATGGTTTTCTTCAAATTGTGGGACGATTGCGTTGAAGTTTTTCTTGATGATCCAACCGTAGCACTTTGAGAATCAGATGATAAGTTAAAATTTGCACTATTAATGTTGGCAACATTTTGTATACTAGTGTTAATACTATTACTATTATCTAAATTTTCATTATTATTATTAACATTTAAACGTGGTATACTATTATCTATATTTAAATCATTAATAACTTCTACAATTTGAGGAACATCATTATCTACACCATTAGTCTCAATTATATTAGTATTAATAACGGGGTCTCTAGGTTCCTCATCATCATTTGGTAAATATAATACCGGTATAGCACTATCTTTCAAAACGCGTCTTTGTGTATAAGTACAAATCATATCATCCGAAAAGTGTAAGGTGCAAATTTTTAACTTATTAACTGTCTCTCTTGGTGCATCTGTAACATACATAAAAAAAAAGATTATATTATGACCTTGTATGATATATTTTTTTGTCACAATAAATGTTTTATTTTCAGTAAATATATACATTTGTTAGTCAATCTATGCACTTCTTAATTTGATAAAAGTAAATATATTTGAAAAAAATATATTTAAAAGCATAAAAATATATTTAAAAGCATAAAATTTTTAACTCTTATTAATAAATTTATATATTTTTACATCTGATCTTACAAGGTATGACCAATAAGGAATGCAAGAACACAAATAAAGATTTTGTCACTGTAAAACATTATGCAATACATAAAATTATATGTATGTAAAGAAGAAAAATTTTATATAATTTAAAAAGCATTACATAATTTCAACTTTACAATTAGTATAACCAGGATTATTTATTTTTATTAAAATATTATTGTATTTTTCTAAACACCGTTATTTAATTCAAAAGATTTATATTTTGTAGTAAGAATCCACCCATAAAATTGTTAAAATAGTAATAAAAACAAGCCAATACGAGTAATTATACCGGTTGATGTATAAAAATTTTTTATTCACTAATTTGTCCAAACATTTCGGTTCTTGGATAAAACCATCATCAGTAGACAATGTTAATTAACAAAACAAACTAATAAACTAAACCAGATTAACAGCTTTTCATAATAAGCCTTGAAAATGTTCACATATTGATGTGCAACCTTTTAGTTTAATAGTTTCTGTTGAATTAACATTGTCCACTGCTGATGATTCAATCCAGAAACCGAAACGTTTGAACAAATTTGTGAATAAAAGATTTGTATACACCAACAACCGATATAAGTACTCGTATTGGCCTGTTCCTATTACTATCTTATTTATATTTTGGATACATAAATTTATTTTACTTTATTTGTCTTTATTTAAGTAAATGTGTATTGACTAGTGTATATATTTCTGAAATGTGACAAATACATACACACACAAACAAACATACATCAAATATATTTTAAAATTGATAAAAATATAACTCTTTACATATTCATACACATGTAAAGAAAAAAAGAGAGAAAAAGAAAACAGTAAAGAATTTATAAAAATATAAGTATGTTCTTACAGATCAGATCTAATCTTTTTATAGCTCTTAGCCAGTTTTCTCGGCGTATTACATCTTTTGGGAATAGATGCCTCGGAATTTCCTTATTAGATGTGCACTTAGGCACACAACATTTCAGCACCATGTTGACCTAAAATACTTACTTAAATCTAAATAAATTAAATTTAAAAATAACTGATAAGAATAACTATTCTAATAATAATCATAATATAATAATCACACACACTACTAATATTGTATGTGAATCTTTAATAATAATAATAATAATATAAATATTAATAGATAAGTTATCTAAATTATAATACACTAAAAGTTAATCTAAATTATAATACACTAATATATAAAAAACTAATATATAATAACTAATATATATATAAGAAACTAATATATAATATATAATGAAGTAGTTTTTAACAGTGTTTTTAATACAGTGTATTAGTCACGAACGGCGACAGTATCACTTAATACACTGATAATCACTACAAAGTATCACAACGTAACATAAAAATTTGATAATAATTATTGCACTATGTAGCACGATATTGCACAATACACAGCGATGCACAATAAAAATGTTACAGAACGTAACAGAATTTTATATCGTAGCAGGATATCACACGACATTTAACGCAGTCAGGTTAGCAGTCAGATGCACCTTGTAGGTAAGGAGAAAAGAGAGGAAAAGAGGGGGACCGACTGTGCTGCCGCCTGGGACATGGACCTCCGAACTGAACTTCGGGAGCCAAAAAATACGGCGAGTTTGTACCCCCTGCGGGCTCGGTACCCCGGTAGAGGATCCGTCTAAGGGAAGGAAAACCCTGACAGAAAACCACCTCTATTTGCAACGATGGAAAATACAAATACGGAGTTCAACTTACCGGACCAAAGGTTTCGGAGCCTTATGTCTCGGCAGTCCGGGGGTGATAGCCCTACCCCCGTTCGGTCGTTATCCAACGAAAGGTTGGCCACGGAGTGCGACGCAGGCTCCGGTCTCTAATGCTACTGCGGATAGCAGGTTTTGGGCGAATAGGGAGGACGCGCCCAGTAGTTCTGGCGCCATGGCGCCTAGCGTGCAGTCTCCGAGCGAGATGTCCGCAAGCAAGGGGGAGGTTCCGTCCGAGGAAAAGAAGAGTCGCTCTGCGAAGAGGGATTCCTTCCTTCGCAACTCAATCTCGGCCAGGAGGAACCAGGGTTCCTCTGCGGTGGAGGGTTCTTCCGGTGGATCGACTTCCAGCCACGGTCGAAGCCGGTCCAAGCGCCGAAAGGTGGCAACGAGACCGTGTCCAAGGTCTCGGAAACCTCCCGCCTTCCTGGCCAGCTCGGAGGAAGATGACCGCCACGTGTCGACCGGAGATCCCGAAGAAAAGGCGACGCAGCCGCCTGCTGCCAACGAGACGGACGTTGCAAAAGAGAAGAAGCGGGAGGGTCCCCCCGTTCTCGAATCCATGCCTCCATCGGACATAGTGAAGTTTGTCCGCACGGAGAGGGAGAAATTCGTGGACCAAGTTGTCCGTTGTAAGCGGCTAAAGGGGGGTTTTATCTGCGATTTCAAGAACTTCGCGGCGTCCGTGGAGAAAGCGGCCAAAGTCCTGGCGCTGTGTGTCACGGAGGCAGATGACGTGAAGTTGCGCCTGCGTGTCAGATACGCGGAGGAAGAAGCCGCAAAACGCGGTAGGAGGCGGAAAACCGGATCCTTCGACGGGAGATGGACGACCTCCGCCAGCAGGTCGAGCAGCGGGTCGCGATGGTCTCTACCCGCGCGATGGCAGAAAAGCCGGATTGCGAGGTATCCGTCTAGACGGACCCTTCCAAGAGCCCGGTGGTCACCTCGGTGGAGGTTCTCCCTCCGGGAACAGTAGTTTCGCCGGCGGTCCGGCCGAAGGTAGGCGGGGCCATCAAGGTTTTGAACGGCCCTCGAGTCGTCCAGGACACTGGAGGAGCAAGTGGCGCGCTCCAGGGCCGAGTCGCGGCTATGGAACGCCAGCTCGAGGGAGTACAGGAGCTGCTGCACCAGCTCCTGAACGCGGTGTCTCCAGCCAAGGGCCCCAGCGGCAGTAGCGACAGTCGCTCGTCCTGGCTCCAAGCGTCTGGGGTCAACCCCCCCCTCGGGAGGGGACTCAACATTAGTAGGGTCCGGCGCGGCCGGGAGCAAAAAGGTCAGCACTCGTGGGGGAAATCCCACCGGCCCAGGAGTTACTGCCACGGCAAAGACGGGGTCCACGGCGCGCCCAGCGACTGCCTCCGTTCTTGAGGAGGATAGTTGGGTTGCGGTCACCCGCCGAGGCAAACGTGCGGCTACGCGCAACGCAGGTGAGGGGGTTTCTCAAGGTCCCAAAGGGAACCAAGGCTCCGGAAGGAGCCAGCTGAGTCTGGCCCCTGCTGGCGGAAGTGGTCGCCGTCGTCGACGCCGACGTACGGCTGCGGCGGTGGCCATCAGGTGCGCCCCGGATGAGTCGGGCAACACGCCGTCGTACGTCGACGTCATGCGTCTCGCGCGAGAGAGGGTCTCGCTGCCTGACTTAGGCATTGCGGACACCCGCATTCGGAAGGACGCTGGGGGCGGGATCCTGGTCGAGATCCCGGGTCCCAAAGGCGCTGCCAAGGCCGTATGTCTGGCCGAGGCCTTAACCTCCGCTTTACAGGGGAAGGCGGTGGTGAGCCGTCCAGTCCGCAGGGGTGAGCTGCGTCTCACCGGGCTGGACGACTCGGTGTCTGCCGACGACCTGGTAGCGCGCTTGAGCTCCGTTGAGTTTGGCGGCTGCCAGGCGTCGGACATCGCGGTGGGCTCGGTGACCGAGGGCAGAGATCGCCTCGGTGCCGTGTGGGTCAGGTGCCCATTGGACGTGGCTATAAAAGTAGCCGAGCTCGGCCGACTCCGCGTGGGGTGGTCGAGCGTGCCGGTGTCGCTCCTGCCTGGCCGCTAGCTCCAATGCTTCAAATGCTTGGAGTTTGGTCACGTTAGGCAGACGTGTCGCAACACGGTGGACCGTAGCGATTTTTGCTACCGGTGCGGCAAGCCCGGCCATCCTTGTCGGCAGTGTCAAGGCCTGGCCCGGTGCGTCCTGTGTGCGGACCGGGGGCTCCCGTCCGCCCATAGACTCGGAAGTGAGGTGTGCCCGTCACGTCACAAGAGGCGAAACGGCCGCAGAAGAGATCAGACCGTGCGGAGGACGGTCGTCCAGGGTCAAGAGACCATGGAAGTAGATCACAATGGCCCGCGTAGTCCAGGTTAATGTAAAGCACAGCGGGCCATCGCAGAACTTTGCGCTACAGGTTCTGCGCGAGACAGAGGCGTGCGTGTTGGCGCTCGCTGAGCCCTGGCGAGTCCCGGAGGCTCCTACGTGGACGAGCGATGAGGACGGCGTAGCGGCCATCACCTGGGTTCACCGGTCGGGATGTTCGGCGGTTCGCGGTGTTGCGGACCGGGGCCACGGGTTCCTGGCGGTAAAGTGGAAGAGACTCACAGGGTATAACTGTTATATCTCTCCCAACAGTTCAAGGGCGGACCTTGACCGGTTTTTGGACTCGCTGGGGTCCAGCGTTGCGCGTGTCGGGGGAGCCTCCGTCCTGGTGCTTGGTGATTTTAACGCCAAATCGGCGGCGTGGGACTCTCCTTGCACCGATTGGCGCGGGCGCGTTCTGGAGAGATGGGCGGCGGGCTTGGACCTTCGGGTCCTCAACGAGGGCGCAACGCCCACGTGCGTGCGTTTTCAGGGGTCTTCCATTGTCGACCTTTCGCTGGGGTCTGCGACGGTCGTACCGTTGGTGCGAGGGTGGTCGGTGTTGCGACAGGAGTCGCTGTCCGATCACTTCTATATCACCTTCGAGGTGTTCGAGCGCGCGGGCTTTGCACCGGAAACACGGCAGTCCCCATTCCCGAGGTGGAAAATCCGAGAATGAGACACAGACAGGTTTGACGCCACGCTCTTGGGCGCGACGTGGGGCGTTCTCCCTGAGAGGAATGCCGGCGCACAAGAAAAGGCGGCGTGGCTTACCGCGGTGGTCACGAGCGCCTGCGACGTCTCCATGCCGCGGGTTCGGGGGACTGTGGTGAAAAAGTCCACTTACTGGTAGACCGAAGACATCGCGGCCCTCCGGAGGTTTTGCGTCGTGGCCCGGCGCCGGTATACGCGAGCCCGGACGCGGAGAGCCCATTTCCCAGGGGTGGTTGAGGTGTTGCGCCGCGCCTTCCGCAACGCGCAGCGCGAACTCCGGCGTGCCGTTCTGGCCGCCAAGAAAAGAGCGTGAGAGGAGTTAGTCGCCGGGTTGGACAGGGACCCATGAGGTACCCCGTACCGTTTGGTCCTGTCCAAGCTTCGGGCGGCGGGTCCGGCAGTTACCGAGACGTTGGCGGTGGAGGAGGTTAACAGGATGGTTTAAACCCTGTTTCCTCCAAGGATTGGGGTTCCTCCCGTGCCTCGGGCTGAGATTCCGTGGCGCGAGGAGTTCTCGGTGACGGCGGAAGAGCTTCGCTTCCTCGCTCGGAAGATTGCTGGGCGCCGCACAGCTCCCGGTCCAGATGGTGTCCCGTGCGCGGTGTGGGCGCGGGTCGCCGTGAAAGCATCGGAGCATGTTCTCCGATGCTTCAACAAGTGTTTGAAGGAAGGTGTCTTCTATCAGATGTGGAGGCGGGCCAGGCTCGTACTTATTCCCAAGCCGGTCGCTCCTGGGGGAGGTCCGCCGTCCTTCAGGCCTATCTGCCTGTTGGACAAACTTGGGAAGCTCTTCGAGCGAGTCCTGGCTCTGCACATTGAAGATGCGCTGGCGAGGCGGGGAGGGTTGAGCGCGTCCCAGTTTGGGTTTCGCCCGCGCCTGTCCACGGTGGACGCGGTTTTCCGCTTCCGCACCGTGGCGGAAGGCTTTACCATCCTGGAAGGGTGGTGTCTGCGTTGCCGTCAGCTTTGACGTGCGCAACGCATTTAACACTCTCTCCTGGGACTGTCTACGATAGGCGGGGAATTTCTGGAGGTTTCCACCATACCTCCAGGCCGTGTTGGGCAGCTATCTGTCCGACCGGTGCGTCGTGTACTCGTGTGCGGATGGGCAGGTCTGTTCCCACCGCGTCACGTGCGGTGTTCCACCAGGGTCTGTCTTGGGCCCACTTCTGTGGGACGTGGGATACGACTCCGTCCTTCGGGTCACGCTTCCGCCGGGTTGTTCGCTTGTTTGTTACGCGGACGACACTCTCGTCTTGTCGGGTGGACACGACAAAGTGGTGGCGGCAGAGCGGGCATCCTTGGCGGTTGCGGAGGTGTCCCACCGTATGAGGCCGTTGGAGCTGACTCTTGCTCCGGCGAAAACGGAGGCGGTGGTCTTCCGTCCTCCCCGCCGTCGCGCGGGCGGTCCGGTGTCCGTGTGGGTTGGGCCGACACATGTCGAGTCCCAGCCGCACATGAAATACCTGGGTCTCCAGGTCGACGGGCGGTGGGACTTCAAGGCCTACTTTGAGTACGTAGCTCGCAAGGCCGACAAGGTAGCCTGGGCATTGAGCCGGCTTCTCTCGAAACTCGGGGAGCCGCAGCAAAGTGTACAAAAGTTGTATTCCAACGTCGTGCACTCTATCATAATGTACAGTGCCCCGGTGTGGCATCGGGAAGCTGGGATGGGCCGTGCGGCCGCTCCGTTGGGGAAGGTCCAGCGCCTTGTCGGGTTGTGCGGGCATACAGCTCGGCGGCCTTGGAGTCTGTCTGCGTTCTCGCATGGATTCCTCCAGTTGACCTGCTGGCGGATGAGTACGCGGAGGTGTACGCCGCCAGACAGGTGGCCCTGGAACGGGCTCTAGCGGCCGATCGCGACCTGAATCCGGAGGAAGTTCGGCAGGCGCGGTCGAGGGCGCGCGAGAGTACGGTGGCGCGGTGGCAGCGCCGCCTGGAGGACCCATTTCTCCCGGGTCAGAGGGTCCGGGAAGCGGTTGACCCAGTCCTGGGTAGAGAACCCGTTCCTCTGGATGACTTTTAGGTCTACCCAGATGGTAACGGGTCACGGAGTGTTCGGGACACATCTGTCCCGCGTCGGGAGTGTGGACACCCCGGAGTGTGAGCACTGCGGAGCCGAGATTGACGACGCGGCTCACACTCTTGTGGAGTGTGCCACATGGAATGAGGAGAGGGCGGCACTTCGTGAAGCGTTTGGCCCTGACGTGTCTCTCCCGTCCGTCTTCCGACAGGCGGTGGAGGACGTGGAGAAGTGGCGCACATTCTTGGCTTTCTGCGAGAAGGCGATGCTTGTTAAGGAGGACGCGGAGCGCCTGCGTCAGAGACAGCTTCTGGCTCGGAACCGAATCGGGGACTGAGTGCCCTGATTCGCGCGCAGCTGGGCGGGACTTTCTCCTCTCTCGCCTCGTTGGGATGTCTCTAAGACTACTTTACAGCAGGCGGGAGAGTGAAGAAGTCGGAGTTTGCAGTCCGGGAAAATGAAGGCTTTCCCGGACATTGCACGCAAACATGGAAGTCGGCAGGAGGGGACAGGCTCCCTCCTGTCGTTGAGGGTATTGCGGTGCCAAGTCCGGCACCCGGGCGCAGGAGGGAATCTGTGAAGTTATAGCCTTCCGGCTTTCCAGGTTCCCTCCCAGAGCGCATAGCCTCGTGAGATTTTAGTGGGTAACACCTCTTTGGTGAGTCCCACATAACCCTGGTCCGCCTTCACAGGCCAGGGTATCCATAAAAGATTTCCTCACGTAAAAAAAAAGATTCTCGGGGGGGGCTGTGGCCCGTCGGCGTTACAGGAGAGGTCCCGGGGGGGACCGGCAAAGACAAAGGCCCGAGCGCCTCCGAAGACCAGGGTAGGGCCGTTGGTCCCACCGGGGGCTAAGAAAAAGGGTCCGGCCTCCTCAGCAGTGGCTGAAGAAAGAAGTAGTGCTCTGAGACCTTCGTCCCCTGCTGCGGGGGCGGGAAACCCTGAAGCAAGATTGTGGGTCGCAAGGCCAAACAAGCGACTGGGTCGAAAGCCCGTTCCGCCTGTAGTGGTCGGTCGAAGGGCGCGACGGTGGCCACCGTCCCGAGTGGCGCGGAGTTGCAACCGGCTGGGGACAAGGCGAAGAAAAGAAGAGGTTCAGACTCCGGGTGCCGTCCTCTGCGGCGGTTACAGTGTCAGTTGATCCGACACACGACGGAGCACTGAGCCTTACTGAGGCGATGCGCCGTTGCCGCGAGGCGATACCACTGTCGTCGGTAGGTATCGCCCATGTGAGGCCTCGGCGCACTATGACCGGTGACCTCATGGTTGAGGTCACAGGTGACGCCATAAAAGAGAAAGCGAACGCCCTTGCGGCCCGCATAAAGGAGGCCCTCCGGGAAACTGGGGTAGTCGTTAGGCGCCTGTCGCGCAAGAGAGACCTGCGCGTGTAGGGGTTCGACGACTCCGTTTCAACGGAAAAGCTAAGGTCGGCCCTGGCCTCTTCCGGGGGCTGCCGAGGTCCGCGTTGGAGAGACCCGGACGCTACTCTCCGGCTTGGAGAGAGTATGGGTGCAGTGCCCCATTGCTGCTGCCAAAAAATTGGCAGCAGACCGCACTGTACGGGTGGGATAAGTTCTCGTGCGCGTCGAGGCGCTCAAGGCCTGCCCCTTGCGGTGTTTCCGGTGCCTTTTCTCGGGACACACGGAACATTTTTGCCCCGCAGGCGAGCCGGACCGTAGCGGTCGGTGTTATCGCTGTGGTCTGGATGGACACCGACTCCGGCAGTGCACTGCACCGGAGCCAAGATGCCCGCTGTGCAAGGACTTGGGGCGCTCGTCCCGACAGGTTTTGGGAGGCCCCAAGTGCCATCCTCCTCTATCCAAGAATGGTGGCATTGCCACCACTTTTGCTGGGCCAGCAGTGCTGGCGGAGGGGGTGGCTGGTCGGAAGAGGAGAAGGAAGGAGAGTTCTCCGGTGGGGGGCCCCTGCCTGCGGCGGAAGAGGGGCGGTCCCCTCTTCCGCTGGCGGAGGGTTCTGAGCCGATAGATTATGAGTCGTCGGCGGCGGGCGGTTGTCCCTCTCTGGGGTCGCCCGCTTCGACGACTTCACCAACTACTCGGGGTGGAGGAAAGAGTGCCCCTTCCTTTAGTTCCGGGGGGAGCTGTCCCTCCGGCTCCACGGAGGGGACTCTGACTCCTCCCGCGCGGAAGGAGAAAGGTGGGGACACCTTATCTGCGGCGTCCTTATCTTTGAAGGTGAACCCGAGCAGGGCGTTGGCTGCTTTGCTCGGGCAGACAGGAAAGTCGACGAGGAATGTCCGCCCTGGGCCCGCATCCTCCAAGCCTAAATAGGGTTGGAGACTGCCTTTGGGTCAGGGTGGCACAGGTAGGGAGGGAGGGCCGCAGCTTCGGCTGTGGTCAAATAAAGGGGATGGGTCCACCCTCGGGTGTTTGACCCAAGACCGCTTGGCGGTCCAGCGGCGACGCAGCTGGGCCGTGTCCCTTCGCTGCGTCGCGGAGAGAGAAATGAGTTAGCATTTCTTCCCAGACGTGGTTTCAAGGCGCAATCCCATGCCTACCGGACCGTACCCCGGCGTGTTCTAACGAGGTCCCGGGGTGGTCCTTAACGGGCGGCAGGTGGACACCGCTGGGGTTTTAGTGAATACATCTCTCCAAGCTTGCGGGCAAGGGGAAGGACTCCCACATAATCCTTGCCCTTCTACAGGGTAAAGGTATCCATAAAGAATTTCCCCAGCGTTAAAAAAAAAAAAAAAATGGTTAGGTTCTCGGGAAAGTTTGAACTCATCACCTTGACGTGGTTTCCGAGCTTGTGTGGAGCAGTGAGTGGAAAAGCTATGCCGGCGGGAGCTTCGGCTCCTGGCAGGGTTTCTCTTGCCGGACAGGTCTTCCATGAGCATCCAGACTAAGCGTGGGTTCACGGGCCGACGGGCTCGTTACCCCAGTGGGGGAGCCGTCTTAACTTCGCTTCTGCGATGAGAGGCTCGGGTAGGATAAACAGGGATACCAATCCCTGGGGGAGATAGGGAGCGAACCAAAACATGCGTGCATCTCGATGCACCTATGCGGCGGAGTCACTCCCTCGCGATAGAGCCGGGACTTACGCGTTTCGCGATACCTCCGCGTTGTGCGAGTGATGGGTACTGGGTGGATGGGTGGGGATTTACGTGTTTATGGGCCCGCCTTCCCCCTGTAAAACAATAAGATGGACGGGCGAGTCGGTAACGAAGGGAGCCAAGATGCTCAGGCGTCGTCCATCCCGCCTGTTAAAGAATAGGAGGATTAAGAAGGCTAAGTGCCCAGGCGTCGTCCATCCCGCCTGCTCAAGAATAGGAGGATCGTTTCGTTTATTGGTTAAGCTCAGGCGCCGTCCATCCTGTCTGTTAAACAATAGAAGGTCTAGGAGGGGAAGCCCTAGTGCTCAGGCGTTGATCATCCCGCCTGTAAAAAAATAGGTGGCTGCGAGAGCATCGGCGTCGGGTGGGATCTCGGTAGTGGGCTTCCCCCGTGGGAAGCTCACTGTTTAGCTTAGCTGCTGCGACGTGAGGCTCCGGGTAAATGCGCGGATGACCGAGCTCATCCGTTCGGGTTATGCCCAGGGATCACCGAATCCCTGAGGACGAGATGGCTGGGCCAATGCATGTGTGCGCACCGGTGTGCTCACATGCGGACGGACCGGCATCTCTCGCGGAGGGTGGGTTATACCGTGAGGACCAAGGGGCGGGACTTAGTTTGCGTTTGCCTCTGCGATGTGAGGCTCTGGTTGGCGGGCGGCGGGGATCGTAACTCCCTCTGCCAAAAGCGGGAATACCTAGAAATACCGATCCCTGAAGACGGGATGATTGGGCCAAAGCGTGTGTCGACATCGGGGGGCACACGCGGAAGGACCGACATCCTACGCGACGTTTAAGATTTAGGCCGGGCAGGTGGGGGATGTATTGCGGATGGGCTCCTTATCCGCTGAAGGATCTGGAGTCCGGATGTTTTATACATCTCACGAACAGAAGTGCCCTTTTCTTCTCGTATAAAAAAGCGAAGGCGGGACACGGGTAGGAGCGGTGGATCGGCGCAAGTCCAACTCGTCGGGTACTTTGATGCCACACACCGACCAGCAGGGATTAGCCTTTCCCTAGCGAAAAACACGAAGGTTCATAGCGGGTAGGCGGCGATGGATTGACATCAGCCTCCCATGGGATCCTGGTGTCGCACATCGGCCAGCAGGGGTCTGCTTCCCCCAGCTTAAAAACTCGGAAGCAGGGACACGGGTAGGAAGAAATAGATGCGGTAGTGCCTGGGCGCTGGATCTGCCACCCGAACATGTGAGCAAACCAAACGCCACAGATCTCCCACCAGCGGTCGAACCTTCTCCTGTTAAAAACTCGAAGGTCGCGTAGAGAAGAGCATAGGGGTCGACCTCCCCTATAGTAAAATAAATAAGAGGCCCGGGGGCGGGAGGACGCGTCGCATGAGTTGATGAAGGACTTAGGTTGTTTTTCGGGGGGGGGGACATTGCCGTATAACCAGACCGGTTCTCGGCTGGACTTCTAGCGGTGGTCTCCTTTCTGAAACAGGGGTCTGCTTTCTCCCTCGTATAAAAACTCAGAGGCGGACACACGGGTAGGGGAGGTGGATAGGCGCTTGTTTTCCCACCCAAACATGCGGGGTTGATAGGATGCCACACATCTCTAACAGGGATCTGCTTCTCCCTAGTATAAAAACACGGAAGCAGGGACACGGGTAGAGGCAGTGTAAGCTGGACGGACCCGAAGGCAAGCACGGCCACGACAGGGGTCCGTCTTCCCCTGTATAAATATCCGGAGAACGGGCCGCGGGAGATGTCTTCGCGATATGGCGAAAATGTCTCCAGACCAATCGAGGGCGGGCTTGGTTAGGGTGGTATAGCTGGCGGACACATTTTCCGTTGCGGAGCAGTCGGAATAGGTTTCTAACGTCCGTCACCAGCGGGCGTAGGGTCAACCCTTCTGACAGCCCCCATCCCACTCTGCTGGAGGGTCGGGGTGCTGTGCTTCGGGGATACTTCGCTGGCGCCAAGCGTCCGCCGTAGTGAAGGTATCACATCTCTTCACTATAAAACACTCCGGATGTGACACGCGATCCGCGGAGGGGCTTCCTGGGACAGTGAAATTGAGGGTTCGGTGCGGAAGGTATTTTTATTGTCCTCTTTCCGGCAAACTAGTTTGTGGGGAAATACGAGTGGATTGCAATGTGGGGTGGGTCTTCGTGACCCAACAACATTTTTTCCACGGTAATGGAGCAGAAGGAGGATGCCGAGCTCGAGCGAGAGCGAGCACCTATTCCTCGCGACGGGACGCCTCGGGGGTGTGTGCGAGCGGGTTGCCGGCGAGCACCCGCTCTTTGCGCGCGTCCGCGGGGCCAAGGTTCTCTTCCACTGCAGTAGCAGTAACCCCCTCTCCTCCCTGCTAACTGTGGCGAGGAGGAGGGTGGACCGAAGGCGATGGGCGTTGGTAGGGTTTGCCGTTAGTCCACTGTTCCCAGTTTTCGGAAAAGATGAAGACGCGGCAGCTAGGTTTTTCCAGGGTGGTACCGTCCACTCCTGGAAGGGTTTCTCAATAACGCTGCCGCGGGGAAACCGTGACGAGTCAAGGTGGGGGCTTTGATCCGTCTTGCACACTGCGGTGTGTGTCCCGCGGTGTCGCCAGCTTAGCTTAGTGATAAAACCACATTGGGGAGAGGGAAGGGCGTGCGCGTCTTTCTCTCTCCCCTCAGGAAGGTATCCCCATAAAGGATGAGCTCGAGCAAGGTCCCGTTGCGTTCTAAAACAGAGATTCCAGGTTCCTCCCTGCAACGAGCAAAGAAGCGACACACCGTGGCGGATTTTAGTGGGTAAACCTCTCCTCACTCGCGGGTGAGGAAAGGGAGTCCCACATAACTCTTACACTCCCTCAGGGTAAGGGTATCCATAAAGGATTTCCCTCACGTTAAATAAAAAAAAATAGGTTAGGTTAGGTTAGGTTAAAGAAGCATACTAGGGGTCTCGGGCACGTTCCCTGCCTTGCCGTGGCGCCCGAGCTTGTGTGGGTCGATGAGCCGAGGGGCTATGCCGGCGAGAGTCGATTTATCGGCTCCTGGCAGGGTTTCCCATGCCGGACAGGTCCTCGGTGAGACTCCAGACTAACGGGAACTAAGGGAAAGACAACCCCGACAGAAAACCCGGGCTGGCGGGCTCGTTACTCCGGTGGGGGAGCCGCCTAAGGGAAGGAAAACCCTGACTAAAAACCATCTCTTTTGTTAACAATGGAACAAGGATAAAAGAAGATTTTCGGATTACCGCCACAGGGGAGTCGGACCACCCAGTGGCCGGCGTGCGGGGACTGTTGTCCCAGGGACCCGCGCGTCGTCATCAAGCGATGGGCCATCCGCGCTGTGCACCGCAAACAGTGCAGAGAAATCAGTGACTGCAAAAGCACCTGCGGGTGCGCGAAAAGAGCGACCGTGTGCCGGTCAAAATAAGTTTTGGGCCTCAGAGCCCATGAAAGTTTCACCATCTAGAAGTGGCGGTGAGAAGATCCACGCCGGCAAAACTCAATCGACCGGGGGACCGGGTACCGTGCAGGCGGAGGCTGGGTGCTTGCCGGCAGATGAGGATACAGAAGAGGAGGATTTCCCTCCTTTCCTGAAGGAAATGACAGCTACCGCAAATAGCTTTGTTGACGCGTTGGAAGAACTTTACGAAGTTTTTCCGTCAATTCGATCGACGAACAAGTACCAAAAAATCCTTAAGGTACTTGATCCGATTGTGGCAGTTATTAGTAGCTCGCAGAAGGAGTTTACCGGGGTGTGTAATCGCCTCGGGAACGAGTACGCGGATGGAGTGCAGCAGGTGGCTCGCATGGAGGCGGAGATCGAGGATCTCAGTAATCGCCAGCGCACGCTGTCACTCAAATACCGACAGCAGAGTAGGAAAGTGGCTCGGCTACAAGCCCAGAAGAGAGCCAGGTTTGAACGCCAATCAATTGGCACGCAGGCCTCCCTACCGCATCCGTCGGCGGTAAAGTCGCATGCGACGCGAGAATTCTCTCGACCGGCCACCGCGTCTGTAGGTGTGCAGACCACGAAGAATGGTGGGTGGACCGAGGTACTAGGTGCGGCGTCCAGCTCGCACCTGTTGGAGGAAGTGGGTCGCGTGGTGGAGGCCCGTCTTGCGACCTTCCGCGAGGAGGTAGTCAGGCGACTTCTCTCCCTTGTGTGACATTGTCCGGGTCGAGCCGCGGCCCGGACATCTCGCGGGTTGTAAGTGATAGGATTGCGGCCCCTCCCATGGTTTCTGCCCCAACTCCGTATGCTCCGGCATCGGGTAGCTGGGCGAAGGTGTTGGGGCGACGCGCCAAGCGCCTTGGCGCTGCAACGGCCGCCGCCCCGGTTCCCCGTAAGCCTTCCCTTCCCCCCCGCGACGGGCGCGGGAGGCTCCAAGGGGTGGCGATGGGAACCCCAGGGCTGCTAAGCTTCCCGCTACGGCGGGACAAGGAAGTGCGAGACTCGCTGCTTTTGGCCAAATGTCGCCACGAGCAGCGGTCTCGCTGAGCGTCAAGGAGACAGATGACGGGGTCACGCCGAACTCCCTGTGTGCCGAGGCGCGTCGAACATTCGACATACGCGACCTCGGCATCGAGGAGATCCGCTCCCGTGTAGCGGTGTCCGAGGCTCTCCTATTGGAGATCCCCGGGCCAAATGGTGCGCCCAAGGCTGAGGCCTTGGCCACGCGCCTTGGCGAGCTCTTCGCCGGGCAAAAAGGTGTGGTGGTAGGACGCCCCGTTAAACACGCAGAGGTGCGTGTGAGGGGCCTTCCTGCCACTCTAACCCCCGAGGAGGTGGCCCGGTCTCTTGCGGAGACCGGGTCGTGTGGGGTAGAAGAGCTAAGGGTGGGAGCCGTACGCCCAACACCGTCGGGCTTGGGTACGCTGTGGGCACGCCTGCCCATACGCGCCGCCCGACGTGTTGTAGCTGCAGGACGGCTGAAAGTGAGGTGGATCTCCGCGCCTGCGGATGCACTCCGGGCCCGACTTACTCAGTGTTCTCGGTGCCTCGGCTTTGGCCACATGAGGCACCGATGTGCGGAAGAGCCTGCTCAGACCAAGCAATGTTTTAGATGTGGTCAAATGGGCCACATTGCAAGAGAGTGCGCGGCAGCTCCCCACTGTCCTCTCTGTGCGGACAAAGGGTACGCTGCAGACCACCGCATGGGGAGTGGAAAATGCCCTCCAGCTGCGAGTAGAGTTCAAAAGGTGAGGGTAGTGGCCCCGCCGATACCCACTCTAAGTCGGTGCGCTGGGGACCAGGGAGAGGTCGAGACTCCTCGACCCACCGAGTCATCAATGGAGGTGGAGCCCGAGTCTCCCGTTTTGACCGGGCTAGCGCCCTTCCGAAGAGGTCCGCAAACGAGGAACCTGCGGCGCCCGGGGAGGACGCTAAGAAATCGCAAACCGGCGCGTCCTCGCCGGTGAGTGTGCTCCCGGCAGGGGGAAAAATACCGGACATTGGAGAGGGGGAGGAGCTCGCGCCGCTGTCTCAGCGGGCACCTCGTCCCCCGCGACAAAAACGTAAAGGCCGTTGCCCTTGATGTTGGCCCGTGTATGGGCCCGAGAAGGAGCTCCGGGATGTTCCACATCCTTCCCCTGGAGCTCCGCGCTGCGAGCCCTAAAGAGGTTACTCCGGGGCTATTCCTCGTGAGACCGATCGACGTCGGTCCGGCGCGGTGTAAAATCCGGGTCGGTAAGCCTTCGAGCCCCGACCCGAGGGATTCAGTTCCGCTAGGCATAAGGAGGCGACTATCAGTCCTCGCTTAGCCTAACCTAGGCGTAGAGACTCCTGGACCTCCGCTTAACCAGCACAGCCGGGTGTGTAAACAGCTCCCCGGCAAAGAACATATTGGCCCGAACAGCCGGCCGGGAAGAGACCCCGGTACCAAAGCAGTGCTTCCTGGCTCAAGTCCCGGTGGCGGGGTCGTAACCTTCCGATGGTGTACAACCAAAAAACAAAACAAGCATACTAGGGGTCCCCTCCGGGGCGCACTACCTTGTCGTAGTGGAGGGGCTTGTGTGCCGTGATGATCCGTGGAGCTATGCCGGCGGGAACTTCGGTTCCTGACAGGGCTACCTTTGCCGGACAAGCCCACGGGGAGCGGCCAGACTAAGAGCGTGCCAAGGGAGGTCGACCTCGTCAGCCCAGTTAAGAGCAACCGACCTAGAAGAAGGAAAATTCCGAAATTAAACCCGGGCAGGGCGGGCTCGTTAGACTTGAATGTCCACTGCCCTAGGTGAAGGAAATACCGATATAAAACCACCCTTAGCATTTTTATGGGTTATGAACACTAAGAAAGAGCAGTTTTTACCGGACCAGGGGGGTCGGATCCCCAGGTCCCGGCACGAGGCTAGTATTGTCCCAGCTAGCCCCGGGTCGTCATCCGACAATGGGCTACGTGGTGCTTGCCCCGCAGGGGCATCACGAGAACATGTGTCTGCGAAATCTGACGCTGCTGCGTCAGTGCGCACGGGAGCTGTCTCTCCTCGTCCCGACCCGTCAAATGTCAGCAGGGAACGCATTAAAGGTCTGAGACCTAGTATCTCGGACTCAGAGACGGAAGAAGAGGAAGTGGGAAGTGGAACACATCACCCTTCCCTTCCCGCAACTGCTTGGCCTGTTCCCAGGCACGCCACCCCGATGTGCGCTCCGTCCAGACCAACGGACACGCCTCTTCCGCGAGACGCCGACTCGGATTTCGAGTCGGAGGTCGTCTCTGAAAAATTGAGCGGGGCACCGCCGCCGGTAAAAAAAGAGCCGCGGCAACGAAGTGCAAAACCATCGCCTCCTAACCTCCTGCCCAGCCCAGAAGAGTTAACATTCCGGAAATGTCTTTTGACCAGCACAGGCGTGTCATCTCAGAGGTGCGGAAACGCGGCAGGGGTAGACCCCCCACTATTAGGGAATATGTAGGCTTGGCGGAGGCCAAACGTCTTTGCGCCAGAGCTGAGGAGGAAGCGCTCGAGGCTCGAGCGAACAGGGAGTTGCCTGAAGATTTCGATGCAATCAAATTGTCGACGAGGTCAACTTCCTGCAGCCAGCCCTCTTTCCTTAACCAAGCGGAGGGTGTGGGCGTGTGCAATGTTAGGGAGCCTGTGCTCGTCTCCAGGGTCTTGCCATCGTTTCAGGTGGTCGACCAGGCCACCAAGATAGCGGACAGCGTGCGTCAACTTGCGGTGCTTTCGAAGCGCCTCAAGGGCACGTTTGTCCGTCAGTTCAAGGAGGCGGCCACCGGCTTGGAGGAAGCCGTCACAATACTTGCGGGACGGCTTGTTTCCTCCGACGAGGTTCAACGCGGTTAGCCTCCAGGCACAAAACTCGAAGCTAACCGCGGAGGTTGCGGGATTTAGCGAGAGGTTCTTCGCGCTGGAGAAGGAAATGGGCGCTTTCCAGGACAAGCTGGACAGCGTCCTCAGGGAGAATGGGCGTCTACGGGGGGGTGGACGCCATGCAAAAAAAGATAAGGGACATGAGGAAGGAGCTCATGTCCCTCAAGATGGCGCGGCTCAAGGATATGAAGGCCCGAAAACACCTGGCCGATCGTCCGAGCCGCCGTCCTCCAGCCCCTCATGCGGACTCCCCGTCGCGGATGGAGATAGAGGAGGCACCTTCATCTCTCCCGCCCGTGACACAGGAGACACCCCCTCTGTCTGGGGAAAGAAGCTCCGTAAGGGATCCTTCTCCGACAGCGGTCGGGCGACCGAAGATGCCCGCCTCGCGGAGCCCCCCTCCAACACCACCAGAAGAGAAACGAGTTGGGCCGAGATCCCTCAAACAGCTGGAGGGCCGGATGATGGACGCTATACGCTCCCAGCTGTCAGCGTTCTGGGAGAAGTTCCAGCTCCGGTTTCCCCGCCCATCCCTGGGCTCTAACGAGGGGATGCGCGATCCGGTGCCTTCCACAAAAACGGGGAGTGCCCCCGCGAAAGTGGCTGCGCCTGTTGTGCCGGCACCCTCAAAGAAGGGGTCCCTTTCTTCTTCTGGTGCGAAGAATAAGAAGGGGAAGAATAAGAACAAAAGAGTTCGTGAGGAGAGCAAACAAAAGAAGGAAAACCCGGTGGGTCCTGCGGGCAACAGTGTCGTTGTCCGTGAATAGGATCGTCCCGGCCCTTTCTCCCAGCCTTCCACCAAACAAACTCCTGTCTCCGCTCCACCGGGAGAGACCTGGTCACAGGGGGAGCGTCCCGTTTGCCCACGTCCCAATTT